>VXAA01005568.1:5930-67310 GCA_013399115.1 Anseranas semipalmata | reverse complement strand
GCGGGGCGGGGGCGGCTCGGCCCGGCCCGGCCCGGCCCGCTCCTGCTCGGGAGCACCGCGGGGAACGGGTGCAAACGGGAGAGCCCGGAGCCGGCCTGACCCTCCCGTCACCTCCCTGCCACGGAGTGACACCCGGCCAGCGGGAGACCCAGCTGTCCTCTCTGAATGTGTCTGAAGGCGCACGCGTTTGATTGAGTGGGTGATACGCGTCCTCCTCGTCTTCTGCTCGCGGAAGGTTTATCGCTGCCCCTCTCTTCTTCTTTCACAAGTAAAATTTATGAAGACAACAGAGAAAAAAATCTTTATTAAGTTCTAGTTCCAGGACAGAAACGATTCCTGATTTCATTCTGTTAACCACTCTTACCAAAATAGCAAAATCCTCACTAACATAGCCCCATTATATTACTCTGTCATCATGTATTTATATGTCCACAGAGATAGCCCTCTGGAGCAAAGCAACCCTAACAGAAAGCAAATTCAGAAACCAGCAGAGTTCACCGAACGCTTTTCCGTTTATCTCAGTCCCTGGTCTTTTATCATGCTTATCCATACCATCCCTCCGCAATAAATCCGAGTGCCTTGAATTCATTTGTATCTATCTCCCCAGGATATTTATTGTGCCAGTCTAATAACCTTTACGCACATTGATTTTCCCCTCTTCCCTCCTTGTCTTCTAATACCTGGAATACGGAGCCCTGACAATGGCAGCAGAGAGCAGAGCCCTCCACTGCTAGAAATGGGGTGCAAAGGCAATCCAAGATAGAGAGTTCGACTACCGCCTCCCCCTGGGGGCCGCACAGCCGGTTTCTTGGCCGTGCGTCCCCTTGTCAGTGGACACGCACACATACAAAGACAATCAGCATGCCACTGGAAATGTCAGAAAGCGAACTCTAGCTATGAGCCTGAAGACCTTCTTGCTCATAGCTATTGTTGGCCTCTTTATGGTCTTACACACACCAGGCAACCTATGCGAGGAAACTTGAGCAGCACGTCCTATTTCCCGTCCTGTAAGTATTGTATTAATATAACGCATCGAGAGTCCACAGGACTGTCAAAAACTGCAGTAAACCCCAAAACTTCATGCAATTTTTTAAATCTGAAAGTACATTCTGTTTTTGCCATGGAAAACATTTTTGATGAATCCTGTGCGTATACTTCTGTCAGCTTAGAACCTCATATCTAGAATATATAGATGCTGTGCCTCAAATCTGCCTTCATAACTTAAATTCTTGAAATATAGAAAGAAGTCTCCAAAGCAATAATATCCTTCCTACGTGGGTGGACAGTCCTGGAAATAATATTCCAGATGGAGTTTGGTCGTCTATTTGCTTGTATTTTAGTCACTAATTATAATCAGCTATAAAGCCAGACATGATCTTTCTCCCAGATTCGTAACAAAGATGACTTCTACATTTCATGTTACTTCTCTGTGGACATAAGAAGAGTCTAAACCTTGTACAGCAAAATCTGCTCTGACTCTCCCAGCTTTCTGGTGGGTGCTTGGTAAATCTGAGGATAAGGTGAGATAGAGGGCAGAATGCTGATGTGGCTGAAGGAACATATTCATCATTTTTCCTGCTCTCCCGAGGTACAGAAAAAAAATAGCACAGTTGAGAGCCATTGCTAGCTTTCTGCACAAAGGGAGCCTATGGACTTCAGGAAAACTCTAAAAAGAGAATCTTTCTGTGATTATCCACCTCTGTTGATTTTCCTCCTGGAGGGATGAAGTAGGTCATGCAGATCTGTAGCTAAATTCTTAGCTGACTCTAGCACGGTAGGATTTACACTTGCTTTTGGACAGCACAATATTAACTTCAACTCCTTTAGATTCATCTGTATTTATTAGTACATGACTTAAACCCACTTAACACTATCTCTGATTTTCATTTAATGAGTATTGCTGAGCCTATACGGAATAACAGTACTACATGGAGAGTCTAGAAAAGAGGCATTTGTGAAGTAATTAATAAAAATATAGTAAAAAGTACTGTCATCTCTAACCTGGTGACTTGTGCTATAACCCTTGGGTTCCCCTCATTAAATTCTTTATACTTGTAGAAGCTTTACTATATAGCAATGCAATCAGAGTAACCTATATTCACCAGCCTTTTCATATATTTAATGTGATCTGTGCTCAAAAACATTTGATACTAACCAAGTCCTTCAGGGCTTCCTGCTCAGGATGAGTAGCAGTGAAAGTTCTATACAGTAGATGATATTGTGATTTTATAAAGATCTAAGCCAGAAATAAAATACATTAAAGAAAAAGGCAAGTTATTTGACTACAGTTCAAAGTACTAATCAAAATATTTCCATGCATCTGGGAACATTTGTGGAAACTGTACTGGAAAAATATTTGTGCTGTAATGTACTCTTGCTAAAAGCAAACCCAAGAGAAATAGATGTTCACATTGTAACTTAGGCAGACATAAGTGAGGCAATGTTTACTGGCGCTGTTAAATGTGAAGAAACACCAAAAATTGCACAATAAGTGCATGGACTAAAGAAAGAAAATTTGTGCGATACTATTTACACTGCAACAGCCAACTTAAGATTGATGGGTCATTCATAACCTTCACATGACACAAAAGTGCAAAAGCAAATGTGATGACTGTGAATGGCTTTCCTATTCTCAAGCATAGCTGCAACATAAATGCAAAAGTAAAAATGTCGTGGTGGTATTCAAATATACTAGATGAGTCCAGAAGCAAGCAAAAATGTCTTGTTTCTTAGGACACTGGCAGATACCAATTCTTCCTGCAGAGCAGCAATGCATTACCCTGCTTGGATCCAAAGAGAATCTAGACACCAGCAAAATCTTCAGGACTGAAGGAAGTATCTGGTTTCACCTGAATATTTTAAACACAAAGGTTTCAAAAAGGTTCTTTTAATTAACAAGCACATGTGCCGCTAATGCAAATAACACTGCTGTTACTGAAACTCTGAGGTAGTGCTGCCAATACTGTGGAAAGCAGAAACATGTATCACCATTCATTTTCAAGATTAGAAAGAAAAATCACAGGAAAGCCCTCAAGAATGTGAAAATGTACCATTTTATGAAGTGTACAGTATGTATATAGAAAGCAGAAAATGCTATGAATATCCCCTATAAAAGAAAGTTGACTCCTAGCTTCCCTCTACACATGAATGAGCAGCAGACGTGATGAGTAGGAAACCTGGAGCGCGCCACATAAAAGTACTGGAGAAGTAAAGGAGTAAGCACCCTGCGGTGACTGAGAAGGAAGGGCACACCTTACACCTGCACGTTTGGAAGGACGTGGTAGATTGCACACAGGTAGGCAGGTCAGCAATTTCCCATGGCCAACAGCACGGAAGGGAGGAAAGAGACATTGCAAAGCCACCAGGAACAGCCGCTTTCAGCCTGTGGCAAAGGGAGCTCACCAGGCAGCATGCTCAGCTCCAGCTTCATGATACCTTGTTCATAGGCTGCCAAGGACCAGGGAGATTTGAAATGTGCAGTTACTCAGAGTTGCCTCACTGCTGACATTTGAATCATTCTAATTAAGTGAGACAGGCCAATAATCTGCAGAATTTGTGATGCAAAGTGATGATTTCTTGAGAAGAAGTAAGACTTTGATGAGAGAAGGCCTGAAAGCCCCTCGTTACCAGTGGCTCCCCTGGTCTACAGCAACCAAAGCAATTAGTGGCAGAGGTTCTAGTCTAAAACCCCAGCAACTGAAGCTTTCTGACATGGGAGAGACAAACAGACAAACAAACACACGAACAAACAAAAACAGAAAACAAACAAAGTTTTTCATGGTCTCCCTTTAAGAGAGAGTTTTCTGTCCACATGGATACAAGCAACATTATCTCTGAAACAAAGTGAAATTATCGTGCATAAAAGTTACACAAATGACAGAGTTAGCAGAAGCCTGACTCAATTAGTCATCTGAATGAGATTATACAAGAATGATGACAGAAGCCAAAAACTTCACTGCCAGGTCTCCTGCAGAGCCAAGGCAAAGGAAAGTAAAAAATCTTAGGCAAAGTTTTTTAGTTAGGGCCTAACACCGTTCACCACCACTGTTCCAGTCATCTACTTCTCTGTTTCATTTGTCATACACCAAGGTGAGAGATGTGTAAAGAAAGCAGTGGGATGTACTTTGGCAGTCTTTTCTTATATACAGTTGAGACGTGGTCTTGCCATTTAATCTTTGTTCACATTAGTCATCCTACTGAGTTTGATGATTTACATTTGTGAGTAATCCTTACTTAAGTGACAGCACCAAATCTATAAGAAATGTGTCTCACTCAATTTTCACCAAAATGTTTGAAAGCCTAGTACACTTGACCAGGGAAGACAGACAGACACCAAGGATACACAGTATTCGATGACGTTGTGCTTTGGGGAATGATGCTGAGAGCAAACATCACATGATCGATTTTTACAGCCACCATAACAACTAAGAATAGTAAAATACGTATTAAAATACTGAGTGGTTGGCTCCTCTATGACAGTAATTATCAGTGAGTCATTTGTTGAAGCCACTATGCTTTGCAAAATAGTTTGTAAATGTGTTCTATTGAAGTGAAAATTGAGTAGTAAACTTAAAGACATTAACAGCTATAAAAAGTTTGTCACACAGCAATGATTAGCAGAAAGACAAGAAGAAGCCTTTGTTCTGTGCAGGGGATCTCTGTGCTACTCTTTTATGGTTATTTTACGTTGAGGCTGCGCGTGCACCGGGCAGGCCGATTATAACCTTGTGAAAGAACTGAGTAAAATTCTTAGTCTTAGACCCTCACTCTCAAGGACTGTAGAGAGTCTGGAAAACACCCTGAACAGAGAACGCTGGAAAACATGCTCCTGGTTGTTCAGCAGCAGTTTTTGCATGGACTTTGCCATTTAAAGTCATGCAGATGGCTTAATTCAAACTTTTGCTCCTGAAATTCTCTGCTCAGCTACTTGGTAACCTTGAAAGATTAGAAATAGCATAGTCACAATTCTTTCTGGCCCTTACCATGCTCAGATGACTATCGCTTTTCCAACTGTGCATGGAGGGTAGTGCCCTTCTTGCAGGTAAGTGCAACTGGGACCTAGAAATGTGGGAAACTGAGACCTCTTCCGCCCAAGTCCAGAGCAACGCTTATTCTGATAGACATTTTGAAATATTTCTACCAGCCCCCTGCTGGTATAAACTCCTATTGCATTTGAGACTTCTTAACTCTTGGACTACTGAGTTCTAAAATTGGCACATGTTGGGAGGGTGAGTAGAAAGTGGCCCAATACACAGAAAAAGAGTTAAAAAGTCACCAGATCAGCCATAGAGCAAAAGTGAGCTTGCCTTTTATAGTGTAGCCATCAGGATATTCACCATGGAAGAAGGGTATCTGTGTTCCACCACTTACTTCAAAGACAGTTTATGCATTGATAGGACTGGACACAATCCTGAAGAACATCCCGTGTTAGCCTGGATAAATAGATAGCTATCATGGATTTGTGCAAACATGTTGTATTCATTCTGTCCTGAACCACACTGATTCCCTCATAAACCATCACGTGCAAAAAGCTACTTATTAGCTAGCTCAAAAATAGTTCTCTAAAAATAAGCATGATGGAGACTTACTCAATAATGTACACGTAGTTTTCTTCATTGTGTTTCATGCAAGAAGCAGATGGCAAATGCAAAAAAAGATCTGAATGTAGTAAGACAGTGAGCATGGGGAGTATGTAGTCCAGTGAAGCCAGTCAGGCTCAGTAGACTGTAAACAAAGCTATTTTAGAGGTGTCTTACCTGCTAACGCCTGTGCCTTTCCTCTACATAGGAAATAGAAGTCTGGTACATTAATCTATTTCTACTACCAGACTCTTATTATTCATGTAAAAACACCAGTCCCTCAACAATATCCAGTACAAATCTTATGTCAGAAGAGGTAGACATGGATAAAATCTGTTGTGAAATTAAAGTGGAACTAGAGAAAAGGAAATCCTGATTTAGTATTCCTTATATGTATGTGATTACAACACTCAAAGAGTCACAAGAATCTTCTCTCCAGAAAAGCTAATTCATTTATGACTTTAGAGCTGCTGCTAAAACAAGTCATAGCAACACAGGAAAACATTAAGCTTAATGCTGCTTTTGCATTGAGCTGTCTGAAACACAGGGCAAAGGTTTGAAACAATGCAGTAAGTCAAGTAATGGTTTAAAAGGCCTGCAGTGCCCGTGACAAGCTAGCTTTACCTGAAATTGCTAGTCATCTAGTATTCCAGTGAAATATTTTAATGTTACAACAACTTGAGAAATGATTAGTATAACACTAAAAGCTGATCTATGGCAGTCCAAGATAGAACGGGGCAACAAAGTTTTTTTTTTCCCTGACAAAGAGTCAGGGAAAACAAAGAGTTTTTTTTCCCTGACAATCCATTATTATTACCTGCACATGGCACATACCTTTGCAAGCCACCCAACCTCCCCTCCAGAACATGATGAAATCTGTCCCTTATCTCTGCTAGTGATGACACATCCTATAGGAAAAAAAAAATCTTTTGATTTGTTAAGATAGCTTCTAAGACACCTTTCCTCTTACTCAAACAGAGGAGAGGTCAGGCAGGGAGAAGGACAGAGCTGAGGAGAGTCAGTGTTTGCCCAATGCCTGATGTGGCTGCACGGTATTGCATTTGAGGTGTGAAACTCTAGCTGTGAACTGACAGAAGAATGAGAGAACTGTGGTAAAAACCTGAGGAAAAAGAGGGATCGGTGAAGAAAAATTCCCCGAGAATATTCAACAGTAAATAAACATGGAAAGAGTAAGAGATTGTTTATTTTCCTTTAGGCCAGATCCCAAATGTTCTCCATGTAATTGGTGAAAATACGCCTAGAGTCTGTCTCCCATAGTCCCTGCAAGTTCTGAGGACAAGGCCGTGTTTTTAATTTGATTTGATCTGTGTTTGGTTCAAAATGCATAAGAAGAAATACGTTATTTCTTTGGTATGGATTATCTTCTCAAAAATGAGCCTTTTCCCTTTAACTCTGAGTATATGTCTAGAAGGCATTACACAGCATCTTGAGCTATACAAGCTAGCTTAGGAAGACAGTTTTGATTCAGAAGTCAGCTAAGTGGTAGTTGTTGCAGCTGTAGTCCTGCTAGTGTACCTAAGCTAAACTCTGGTTGATCTATTTAGCCATATGTGAATGTCATCAAGTCTCAGAAGAATTAGTATAGTCAATTCCTTCCAGAGCTACATACTATTCTCTAACAAAAAGACGTTTTAGTTTTCTAACAACTATTCTAATGGAGGTGAGGTGGTGTTAGTTCCAGTGGCCAGTAGTGAGAATGCAATAAAGTGATTAATAAGACTTTTCACCTAAATCTCCAAATTGTGATTTTTGTTTACTTGTTCCTCAGATATTATTGTTAGTATAAAATCTGTTCCCTTATAGAACTGAAAGAAAACAATAAAACCAGTAAAAAGAAAGGTTAAAGACATGTTTAGCAAAACTGTTTTCTCAACCCTCATTCCTACCCCAGGTCACACATGAACAGTTAGCACAACTTGTGATCTGGTTCACTGGGAAAAATTTTGGATCAAGCAGGCAGCAGGCGAGGGGCAACTCGGTAGCTTGAGAGCTGACAGAAGCCCACTAGCTTTTGTGGAGATCCTTCGTATCCTTTTCCATTACATGGCATGAACACATCCATCAAATCACCTATCGAGTCACATCACTAAACTGTGTCTCTTAGTGCCACAGACATGTCCCTTAGTGCCACAACAGTGAAGAAAGTGATTGTGATTACACTTGTTCATAAACTCAGGAACCATCGCAGTTCTTAACGGTATTTAGAAACAAGCAAACAACAAATCCTTTAGTGCTCCTCATCCCAGTCCATCCTGGTTTCACATAGAGACATATGCAAGCATTGCTGAGAAAACCTGAAATATTTGCTGCAAATGTTGCTGCCCTGCTCTTGTGCTGGTCAATTATAAAAGCCATATGTAAGAGGCCATGAAGTTGCAAATAAATATAGACTGCCACTTCCAGAATGTCTCACCCAATATACGTCCCATTCACTTTTATGTTCCTGAGTTTTTCTTAAGAGAAAAAAAAGACTGGTGGGAATAAGTTATTTGCATTGCCACTAACACTGGGGCTGTTTTTTGGGGAGAAGGGCGGTGTAGCACAAGTGCATGGTGAGCCCTCTGCTTCTGGGAAGAACTCGGTCTACTTTGTAATAAAGCTGCTCTGTACACGCACAGTAAACTGGGCCAGGTACAAGCCCACCAGGTGAAACAAAAAAGGGCTTCTGCTTCTCTGTCCTCCCCAGCACAGAAAGAAGGTAAACTGGGCCTAGGAAAAAAAAAAAAAAAAGATGAAACACTTCTGTGCATACACAGATGTTGATCGATAGGAGTCTTCAACTCCCCCAAGACAAGGTTAGTTGCAGGACTAACCAGGGCAAAAGGAAATGGATATTTTGCTGTCCTTGCAGTCTTACCTAACCTTCCATTTACTACTCCCCTTTCAGAAGTCCTGGGCAAACATCCTTCTCACCCTTCACATGGCAGGCAGCACTGGTCTTGCCTTCCCTTGAGGCAGGCAGTCTTGTCTTGTGATGAAGAGCCTGCAAACCTAGGGTCCCCCAGCACTGAAGCACTTTGTTCAATAGGCTGCCCCAGCACTGTGAAGACTGAAGGCCTGGCATTTTGTCTCCCCAGCAGACTGCTGGGCCGACTCCTAAAGAGCTGGGTTGGCAAGCTGGCATGAAACCGGGCAGGCTTTTGACTGAAACCTGCCTAGCAGGCAAGTTTGGAAGTGTGCCTGTGTTTTGTCAGAAGATTTGTTAAAACAGACGCATTCCCACAGAATGTTCTGATTTTGATTAATCAGTATTTCAAGGTGGGCATAATGTTCCCCTGGAAAATTCCTGACCATCTTCACTGACTACAAGCTGCAGGTTTACAGCGCACCTCACTGCAATGACCCTTAAGTGTTTCCCACTCAAAATGCTCATGCTGACGAGAGACTGAGTGCTACCCTGCTCAGCTCCACTGTGCCCATCATGAATAATGTCAGGGTACAACATGGGCAGAGACTTCAGGCCTGTGCCGTTTGACATTAAAGGAGTACTTTGTAGGCAGTCACAGAGACTAAGCCCTTCCCATGCATTGAAGTACCTCAAAAATATTCATAATTATGAGTTATGTTGCTCAATTTAGTTCATCTCACACAAACCTGCTCTCAGTTTGTGATTTAGTATTATGAATAATGGGCATTAGGACTGCTGAATTAGGAAAATAAGACCATGGAGAACATTATGCAGGCTAAAGAAATGAAACTCCTATCATTCTCTTCTTTGATTTCTCTACTCTTGCTTCTCGTTGAAAAACAACACCCTCAAAAAGGTGTCTGCTATACATTTAAAAATCCAGTGTTATATGTTTTCATCCTTGTCTTTTTGAGAATAACAACAAGGTTCTGATTGCTCTGGCAAACTGAACTTATTCTCAGGCCCTGTATTTCAAAGAAAGATTTGACACACAGGAAAACCAGAAGAGAATAAGCCTGTCACACTTGTTTTTCTTTTTGGCTTAACTGATTCATTTATTTTCTTTTAAGATATTGTAGGCAATGTAATGATTCTCCTGCACTTTCTTGCATCTGTGACTCATGAGGTAGGCTGGGTCTGAGAGGGGGGGCCAAGCCACAAAGTTCGCATACAGATTCTTATTTTTCCAATGTCTGACAAAGTTCAGATTTGACATTTTGGATTTGGACCATTTCAGGACTCTACAATGACTCAATTCCTAAATAAGTAGCTTGACACATTTCTCTCTCCCTTCCCTTCCATTCTTACCACTTTGGGTTTTATCTCACTGATTGTGTTAGCCAGTTGGAAGAATGAATGAAAAAGTCATCATTGTCACATTGTCTTTCTGCTGGGTGGAAGGAGGGAAGGAACAGAAAGCTTCCACTGGATGACAACATTTTCCACACTTGCAGTCATCCATGGCTAACTAGTTATTTATATTCCTGCTTATCACTAGTATCTGAGTGCCTCACAGGTAACGTCAGTGGCAATGACAAAATCGCTAATGGACTGCAGGACTGAGGATTTTCAGGCTTTTATTTTTCAGGTCAGATATCTCTTTTGTTGGTGAGAGAGGAGCAATGAGTTTGGCAATGAAAGGCTATATTTGAAATGAAACATGTATGACAGAAAGGTTGTCTCATTGTAAAGAGTTTTTCTTATTTCTAAAGATTGTCAGTCTCGAGGCTTTCTCATCTTCTTCAGTGAGGTAACTTAACAGAGGACATTTTGTTCCTAGCTCTCAAGTACTTTTCTTGGACTTCGAGATTAGTGTTGTCCTGAGGCACAAACTGTAGCAACCCATGGACAGATTTTGATGAAATTGCAAGACACAGTGGAAGCAGATAACCTTACAACAGAAGTGCTCCAATGCTTTCTCTCCAACAAGACCTGGAGAGCAGCAAGTGTAATTTTTCCCTCTCGAGTATTCCATTTTGAAGTTCTACAGAGATCCATACCATCTCACAATATTTCCATGAGTAGCATACACTTATTGCCCAACTATAGATCTACGACTAATTTAACTATGACCACAGCAAAAAAATATTAACCTGCTTACAGAAAAACAGGTCTTGGATAAAAAACAACAGGTATGAGCTGAGGTCAGACAGAAGAGCTTCTCTAAAGAAGGTTCAGCTGAAGGGCACACAGCTCTCTGGTACAAAATGGTGAGACACCCTGGCATTCTGCATACCATACAAAGACCCTGAAACTGACTCTTTCAAATTCAGTGGGCTAATCACTTATGTAATGCGCAAGTTCTCCTAGCTCTTCACCCATTTTATTTCATTTTCTGTCTGTTGTTCTGTAATACTCCCTGCAATCATTTCTCTCAAATACCTGTATGTACACTTTCAAAATATGTAGCGAATTTCTTCAGGCATATATGATTTTTCACAAGCTGGTGGGAAAAAAAAAATCTGGCACTATAAAGCTTGGCCCTGGTACATAAGAAGGTAAATATTGATAACTGTGGGAACTTAAGAGGGAAAAAGTGGATCTGCATGGAATGAAAACCTTGAAACATACCAGGAGAGCGGCTGATCTTTAAACAACTCAAATAAAACAAGCTTAGTTTAAGAAAGGGCTAAAGACCATGTTATGTTTGTCATTTAGCATTAAGAAGGTAGTAGTGACTGGATTTTATTGGCAGAGGTAGTATCAGCAACATGAAGAATTATGAAGTCTAAAGACTTGTATCTCTAGTAAATGCATGATATAGGTCTGCAAATTGTGACTCAGACAAGAACAAAGCCTCTCTGAAGTAAAACATCACAATATAGACTATTATGGTCACTATGCTGATGCCCCACATCAGCAGAAAAATCTGATGGGAAAAGGAGGTCAAGAACTCCTGCATACAGATGACATGGCCAAGAGGCAATATTCTAAAAAAAAAAANAAAAAAAAAAAAAAATGTGTAGAGGAAGTAGCAAATTTATGGCAGTAAAACAAGGAAACAGACATAGGAGGAGCATGAGTAAACAGAGGTTATGGAGGTCAGCAAAGATGCCAGAAGGAAACTGGACACACAGATTAACGGGGCTGGACTAAATGAGGCTGACTAATGATACTACTTCGGACAAGTTACAGAAGACAGAGAGCTTGACCGTGAGAACCAGTCCAGTTTTTGAAGTGCAGGAAGAACATGGAGTGAAAACATCTAAGACGTACTATAGGAGATCCATAGGCCACTAACCAGAGGGCAAGCAAACACTGAGGGTTTTTGCTGGACAACCTGATCTCAGATGATGGGACACAGTAATGTAGTTTTCGGTTAAACTTTCTCAGCACGGAACAGAGATATTCTTTCTATATTCACTTTTCACAGCTGTGTTTCATGACTGAAATTCACTCAGTTTATTCTATTCATAAGTCTTGTCCATATCCTTCTGTAATTTAAAAAAAAATTAGCCATAGGCATTCTGACAAAAAACAAAACCCTAGTAATAAACCCCATCACTAGCTGTAAAAATATGTGCTGTATTATTCTACTGAAATGTACAGATTAGCAGCAACATAAAAGTCTTTTTTTCCTCCCATTCTTTTCTATCTCCTTTCATTCTCTATTTGCAACAAATAAAAATAAATCTATTTAAAAAAAATAAAAATCAAATGTTTGTCATGCAAAAGTTTTCTGCAACAAGCTAAACAAACCTTCAATATCAACGCTTGTGCCCTGACTGACTCTACCAATCAAGCCAATATTTCAATGACTTTTCATATGGAGCCTGTTTTATGTGTCCTATGCTATGAAGGGTGCAGCAGAAAGAAAGAGGGTCTTTTGTTCCTCTTGGCAGAATTTGGTGGCTCAGGAGTACACATTGGACGGAACTTCATTATTACAGAAGGTACAAATGTTTTGATGAGGGTATACCCATCTACTCCAGAGAATGACTCACCACCTGTTAGCCAGGAACACGGTTTGCTTCTTTTCAGTGCACAACCACCTTCTGCAACAGAATAACTCTCATATTTGTCAGTAGTTTTTACTTTATGCCTGGCCTCTGCAGAGCAATGGCCACAATTCCTCAGCAGAAGAAATGACTCCTTTGTATCATGGCATGTGTTAGTATTTAACTCCAAGGACACCTGATGGCTGAAGGGCAAAAATGATCTTTTTGAGATTTGTGTACATCTCTTTGGGTCACAGTTGAATAAACTCTGTGTAAAACTAACATCATGCTAATCAGATATGGGTTTAGCTGACTTCTTTATGGATGCCCATGACAATCACACCTGTACAATACTGCGAGGTTTCATACTTTGTTCACAGGGATTTATGCAGTGAACACTGCATCAGCACATCTTCTATTTATTTGAATGAAGGTAAACACAAACACAAACTCTGTCACAGCTACCGTGCTCTGTGTTACTGCTCGAGATGGTCATGCTCTACAGGTAGGACTAGGCCTCACCCAGTTGAAAATGCTGCATGTTCAGTGCTGGCTGTGGATTGAGCTGGTAGGTGTTTCACATTTGAGCAGAATGTGCTTCCATTTTTTTTGGTGAAGCCTAGCACCGAAGCTTTTATTATGGGCTCATTTGAGCAGATGCTCTATGGGTTGGGCAGCCATAAACTAGTTCTTGATTACTCTTACCTCCCTGTTGGTTAAGTTGTTGGTGTTCGTATTTACTGTAGGCTGAACTTTGGAGCTGAGCCAATTTGGCATTTGTACTTTCTTCATAAGAAATATATTCTGATATCCCTCACCGCAAATTCAGCACCTACTCATCTTTTAGACCTGCCTGAAGGTGATCTATCTATGGTTGTTGTCATGGCTCACCAGCAGGACTTTCGGGGAAAGGGACTCTCAGACACATGAAACCTGGCCAGTTATCATGTAAATATCTGAGAAAGTCACCTGTACCCAGCCTCCTAGCATGTTCACAGCAGGCTGGGAGCTGCAAGTCATTCCTTGAATTCAGGAGGTCACAGATTAGCCTCCAACTCACAGCTAGAAAACCTCCATAGCACCTGAGGCCACCAGCACAGGTTTCCTTGGAGCCTGTTCCTGTTTATCTGACGTAACTCTACATCCTGTCCCTTTGCACAACACACAGAGCTCTGAATAACCCTTCTGAATTTAAAAATTGTATTCACTCTTTAGAGTAATATTAGGTGGGTATTTCCATTTCTGGATTCTATTTAAATATCTGATCATCACCCATGCATGGATGCCAGCCTCTTCTATTTCCTTCTATAAAATGCTCAAATAAATCTGGATGTTACCATCAGTCTGTGATTGTTGTTGAAGCTGCAGTAACTTGTGCTGTAGATAATTGGACATTACAAAGCCAAAAGTCTCCACGAAACAGGCTCCTCTTTATCAAGGACTGGCATATATTTCCTAAAGTCATACGGAACTCCCTTTCAAAGCAACTTGCTGCTCTTATGGAGCAGGTATCAGAGCTACTACTGAACAGACAGAGCACAGCATTGTCCTGGGAACAATTTTATGAGAAGGCTCAAGCTGTTTGGCATGTACAAGGAGATCTAGCCAGAAGATTTTTATTTTCTGAAGCCTGATCTACTTACAGACCTTGAGTGGCGTGCAGGGTGGTGGTCAGGTGACTTCCTGCCAAGTGCCATGCTGCGGCTTGGATGTGGCACGTCAGATGCACAGTGAGATGTGATGCCGCCAAGCAGCAGCCTCAAACACGGCTTTGTTTTTACTAAGACATGGCTGAGGAGGTATGAAATACTGCAAGCAGATGCTCAGCTGTGAAAAGCCAGTGCATGGTCGTTACCACAGGGCTGGAGTTACTGAATCCCGAGGAGTCACTTGTGGCCCTTGTTGCTGGCTTACCCATGCCACTGTCTCAGTTTCTCTACTTTATCAGCTTGCTCGGCTTCTTCACTCATCAAGTCATCTTTCCTTCTGACCCTTAACTAAGTATTTGATGAATAAGAATCATTACACTAGTTTTACTTGCATGACAGCATTGTAAGTTTTTTGTTGTTGCTTGTTTTGTTTTTACATTGCAATAGTTCTGTTTTTAATCATTAGGTAGAAGTAGAAATAAATAGGCTAAGTAGGCTGGTGAAAAACTGTAGAACAGTAACATGATGAAATGAAAAATAGGGAAGAATGTGAAGACAAGAAACGGCTGGGATGGTGGACAGAGATCTCTACATCTGGCTGCACAGGCAACACACCCTACCCAAATGAAGCCTTGCTTAGAACATACATACCTATACCTATACATACATATATACATATACATACATACGTACATACATATATACATATATACATATATACATATATATATATGAACTCTGCTGGTTCTCTTCACAGGTTGGCCTACAGCAAATCTGCAAAGCAGTTCAGATTGATACAAAGGAGCTTTGAATTTACGCAACCCACAGCCTGCTTAAGTTGAGTGTATTTTTTGCAAGTGTAGCCACCAAGCCAGTTAGTAATGTTCTAGAGCCAGTTTCAGTGCGAGGCCACTGATGTAATGGCATGCATGATTCAGGAGCCCCCTTCAATATTAAACTGCCAATTTTATACACCTCTGTGATGACTGTGGTGTGGGAAAGCACCATGAGCTGACAGAGGTGAGGCCTGACTGTAGAAAGCTTTGTTTCATGATAGTACAGTATCACAGCGTACCAGGCACAGTGTGCTCTCCCATCTCCACTACAAGGAACGTGCTAGTAATTTTGACCTTCAGCACCATGAGCAGCTTAATATTTCTAGATGCCTGTGTTTCTTAAGCATAACCATATTGCCAATCGTGATTTCCTGTGAACAGTATGTTATTAGTACTGCAGCTAGACTATAAGCACAGAGCTGTTGAAGCTCAGACAGTGAGAGCAAAGTAGCTCCGACCCTCCTGCTTACAGCAAACAAAAGCTTCAAGTAGTCTTGCAAGTACTGTAGTTACAAAGAAACTCATGAAGTGCAGCTCTCAGAAATGTCTTCAAAATAGAATTAAATTTAGAGAAATAAATTGGATTTTCCTT
The DNA here is from genome assembly GCA_013399115.1 of Anseranas semipalmata. Classification (NCBI taxonomy): domain Eukaryota; kingdom Metazoa; phylum Chordata; class Aves; order Anseriformes; family Anseranatidae; genus Anseranas; species Anseranas semipalmata. Next base: position 51,787 of record VXAA01005568.1, on the reverse strand, counting down.
TACCATTTTCTGTGTTCATAAGAATGAAATTGCCATAATACAAACAGCAGGGGAAAAACAAGCAGTGAAAGAAAACCACCATTAAAGCACTAATCATGAAGCTGACAAATGTATTTCCATAGTATTATATGAGTTCCAAAGATAGCGCTGAAAAAGGAGGTCAGCCTGGAATTGGGGCATTAAAAAAAATGTTGGTTAAAGACAGGAAAGGTCACGACTGTTTGCACAGTGCTCTACTTTCTCCATTTAAAAAAAAAATACAGTTAAGGAGAGATGATGATTCAGTGCTAGAGAAAAAAAAGCAATGTGTGTGATTGGTGAGCACACTCGCCCCATCTATGAAATCATCTACATGCGTGGCTAGATGAACATCTGCTGCATAAAGTCAGTACTGGTTTCAGTGTGCCACAAAACAATTTGGCTTTTGCTTATTTTCTGAGGAATGGTACAGGAAGAGTGCATGCTATACCCGAGTAGCTAATAATGTATCATTTAATAATGACACCAGTGAGCAAGCAATGCTAATAAAATTCAGTATCTTTGTCTCAAATGTGTTGTTAATCCAACATGATTCAGAAATGGATGAACGGGAGTGGGAAAGTAATCAAGCATACTTGTTTACGTTATTTCCTCTATTCTTTATCAAGAAAACTAAATGCCAGCATGTGATCAGCTCTGACTCCAGCACACAGTGCATTTGCAATGACTGCTTTAATGGGCTGCTCGAACTGATGGCAGAATAGTTAAGATCATCCAATAAATTCAGCATATACACACAATATAAATCTGTCCTGTATTTATCTGTGATTAAGTATGACAGTGAGTAGTTGCTTATCCAGGAAATTCCATATGCTACATGGGCCAGATCCTCAGCTGGTATAAACCAGTTTAGCACCAGTGAAGTACTAGCAGTACAGTAGGGACAATCGTAGCCGCCAAGTTTACTGCTGCACCATGTGTGATGTTCTATGCCAATTATTTAACAAGCTTATTAGGTATTTGCATCTAATTTGCATACAACCAACTTCCTTTTTGAAAGCCTGCATTACTGCTGTGGGGGTGGAAAACAATCCTGCTGAACAAAATCCTCAGTTTAACTACTAAGCAGTCACCAGTGGAGGTTTTCATAGACACTCATGTTCCTGCAGTCCCATCCCTCTGACCTTCAGACCTATACTGCATCTTCTAGTAACCAAATCTGATGGCAATGAATTCATGTATAGGGGATGCAACTGGCAGTCTTTGCCTCTTCTATCCCGCTCCCTGTCACCAGACCCAAATTCCTGTATATATACAGGATATATAGCAGTCACAAAACATCAATTACATGTGAGCAGATTTTAACTCTACAGATTGAGGTGATATTTATGCTGGTAGCCTACAGCTAAAAGGCTATGATTAACAATGCTCCCAGACATTTATTCCCTTAACAGAGCATTGATGACATAACTTAAAGAGAGAGATTTGGGGGTTTCTTAGGAAGGTTCTTCTGTAGAAGTGATGGCTGAGATTTGGGAGCCACCACTCCACAGGCATGCCTTATTTCAGTCACTCCACCCCACCCAGTTCCTAAAAAGGTTGCTCTCATCAGGCCAAATGCCAACAGCAGTAGATGTATGCACAAATTCACATCCCTAATGAAGTATTTACATCACAGGAGTATAAGTTAGACGGTTGACGTTTACACTTTTTTTTTTTTCTTCAACATGGCTTTGGAATGACAACTAGGAATGTGTTGCACAGGTCTCTTGTACTTTGCCAGCAGAGAAAGTGTGGAGAGTCATGCCATTGTCTACTCTAAAGCATCCCTCCAAGTGCAACACCTTTTGGGAATTCAAGTGTTGGATTTCAGGATTTCCTGGGATCTTTCCTTGGCTCTGGAAGTAGATTATAATTTAGGGGTTAGAGGCATTTATTGGTTTGGGAAGACTGCAGGAAACTAAATTCAGAAAAACTTTCTTAGATCCATAGATCTTACCACTTGAGATAAAAAGTCACACATTAAAATGGAGACTTATAAACCACTATACATCATCTAACCAGTGTAAGGATAAAAACCTATCCTGTGTCATGAGCTGGGCTCCTTACTCTGAGAGGCAGATGGCAAAGTAGGAGAGAATGAAATCAACAATGGCTGAGAGATAACTTTCTAACTCCTTCCATAGTCTTTGACTGTAAAACGGATGAAAAGTTGCTGTTTTCCTTATTTGGAGGAGGATTAAGTGCTTAGCAAGATCATGAAGTGTACAGGAACACAAGAGATTGTCTTTAAATTCAGAGCTTCTTGTCATGTGCTTCACTACCCTCTCTCCTAGGTTACAGAAAGGATGGGAATTGCCCTCTCAGCAAAAAGTGAGCGGCTGATTACTGCTTGCAGAAGAGCTAAGACATACTAGTAAAATGTGAACGTCATATGAGGCTCATAACTACTAGCAAGTTTGATAAGGGATCAGGCCTTGATATACTCCTCAGTGAGTAAGGGCATCACAATCTGACCTAGATGGAAAGCTTGTCTGGGAGGATACCAGAGTGGTGATAACATCTCAGTATGAATGATCCACCAATGTGAACTGAATGTCATACAAAATATTCTCTGGAATAACAAACTAAGATTGTTCCAGCAGAGATCTGCTGCCTCAGTTTCCCCCCCTTTCAAGCTCTCTAAAAGCACTTCACAAAGCCTTCTTGTCATCTCATTTAATCCTTTTTCCTTTGCTATGTTAATTTTCACTGTGTCCCTTCTCCTTGGCTCTTCATTCATTCTGAAGGCCAATATCAACACATTTTGGCACTTGCTGTGCAAATACATGCCCAAGGTGTGCTCAGCATGGTATTAACAATTCCAGATCCAGCGCTGCCATTAGCTCTCTCAGTGCAGATATCAAATCACAATACATAATCTTAATGCAAAGCTGTCAACCAGTTACTTCATTATACCTACTGTATATTACTCCCAGGCCAAAACTATATTAACAATACAGTTATGACAGAGAGCATGGATTAAAAATGTAGACAAAATAAGCATTACAAGAATATTGCAATTATCCCCAAAACAAATATTAGAAACCCTTAAGATTCAAAGTTCAATCTGTACTAATATAAATTCACAGTAAGGTCATCAAAACAACCTCAGTTGTGACTAGTAGTGGCAGCCTGCAATAAGCAAACAAGTTAGTCTTATAACACCAACAGCTGTAGTAGCATGAAATATTTCTGCAGGTTTGAAGGCATTCCTTCTTTTTCATATGCTCTTTTCTAGTAAACTTTTATATGAACAGTAAATACCTATAGTTTTCCTTGGCAGTGTATGTGGTATAGCTATATTCTAAATTAGTGTGGAAAACGGAGGAAAAATAATTGTTGCGTTGGACATACAAACAGCTTTGAACAAAACCCATGTATCTTAATGCTAAGAGACTCTAAAAAAGTTTAATCTTAGCTGTAATATAACCAGATCACCTGCTTTATAATGTATATTTTGTCCTGCATTCACAGAGTTCATGATAATAAAATAACACACATGCTTAGCATGCAATTACATGTTAAACTGCCTACAGTGTAAATAGCATGCCTTTTAAAAACAGTTACTGGCATATAACTAATTAATGACATTATTCAGGGTATTTGCCCACATACCAGCAATATTCGTTACAGAACAGTTTACATTCAGGTTTAACCAGTTTGCAGCCCTCCTGGCTTGCCACATTATTTTCCATGATAATGTTTTTATCTGTTTAAGAAAACCACATTTTAAGGAAAAACAAGCTATAGTACAAAGCAGGGCTGGAAATAAACAACACTGAGGGCAAAACCCAGTCTTGGTTTTGCTAAGCTGCGTGCAGCTACAAGGGAAGAGCTTGTAGCCCATCAAGCTGCAGGGAGGATGGGTGAGAGCAGCTGCCTGGGGAGGGGGGCTGGGGGGCATGCATGCTTGGTAACATGCTTTGAGATCCTTTAAAAAGAAGTCGCATATGCTCTTCCTTCTGGGTCCTGTTAGGAAAGGCAGCAGCGGATGGAGGGAATCATGATCTCCCCCATACCCTGGCAGTCAGGGCAATCCTCAGCTGGAAAAGGGCCCTGCTCCTGTGTGTGTTGCTCTTCCCTTTCTTTTTCTGAGTTCAAACCGGCAATTTTTTCTCAATTAACACCCAAGCCACAGCAATGCAGCTGACAGTTATGCCGCTGCCCCCAGTACTGAATTTCCTTTGTTTGCATCATTTTAAGCAAAATCCTCTTAATCACTTAACACAATATAAACACATTGTTGTAAGCCAAATGGCTGTAAACAGGTAGGTACAGTACTAGAACTGTTCACAGAATTGCCTGTGCTTACACCAAAGGCTGAATTTGGTCCAGTATTTTTGCACAGAAAGGCAATGTGTAATGTTACTGCAACACATTTTCCCTGGCACTGTCTCACTGCTGTTGGCACAGATGCAACTCTTTGATATTGAGTAGGTGAGTGGTTTCTCTTGCCAGCTTTCTATCTGTAACTTTGACTCCCAGTAATATTTACTAGCTGCCATCAGTAAGTCAGCTTTTAAGTTTCATTTCAAGAGTAGACCAGGCGTTAAAACAAAGCGAGAGGCGGTGCCTGTCCTGACAAGTCATGATACGCCACGGTGATGTGCTTCTGCGTCATCTCACGATGACAGTATGTTCCACAAGGAAGGGAAAGAAGGGGGAGTAGGCTTACGTCTGTATGCAGCAGAAAGCACAAACACACATTTCTGTCTTCATTCCTTTAAGCAAAATCTATCCACGGCTCTCCAGAAAAGAACAGACTGCAACACTGTAAAACAGTCAATAAATTAGTTGACGGAGGCTGCTTTTTGGAATGGGAAAGGAAAAAGGTGAACAGTGATGAAATACCAAATTTTACCTCCTACATCTTAAATATTTTAAGACATTAAAGGAGGAAAGTTTCATACCAGCAACTACCCATAAGCCACAGGAACCAACTTGTACTCTAAATGCAGCTTGTCAACTGCAAAGTATTTTCTATCAAAACATCAACAAATGTGATTCAGCTTGTAGGGCTGACAGTATGAATCCTATGTAATTTATTGCCTCCCTTCTTCTCTGTACTAAAGTATTAACATTATTCTACTGATTTTCAATAGTGTACTGCAAGTGCGGTGTCTCCTTGAGTGCCTAATAATAGAAGTAATATTTTAATAGTATTAAGAATAATATTTTAATAGAGACATGGGAGCTGAATTAAAAGGGTGCGGTGCTTGCCACCTATTGAGAAGAGACCATCCCAACATTGAGAAGGGATTGGTGCAGGAGAAACAGCGAAGATATCTAGCTGTACGTGTACACACACTTTGCTCAATGTGTAGTTTCACACCATAGCCAACTGAATGCAACCAAGAGATTTGCTGAAAGGAGTTTCTGCTCCTCATCCTCCCTCCTCAGATTATTTCCTTGCTCATGTTCATACCCCACCTCGCTCTTGGGAGTTGCAGTGCTGGCCAGTAAGCAGCTTGGACAGATGGCGGATTAGTCCCTGCAGTGGTTCAGTGAGCTGATCCAATGCACAGTTTGGCAGAAAGATCACTGGATCTGAGGTACTTCTTATGCTTGCATGTGTGCCAGAGCTGCAGCCCACTCTGGCTCCACCTCAGGGATGTGGTGGATGAAACACCTTGCAACCCTGTCCCACCCCGGGTCAGACATACGGCTCAGCCTGCTCCTTGTGAAGTGCTTTGAAGATGCGTGGCATGACAGAAATACTAAGTGTTGTGAGAATAAAATGCAACTTGCACCTTCTCAGAGGTAGCAGAAAGGGACTTGGACACATCCAGCAGCTGGGTGCTGGAGGAGCCCAGGCTGAAGGGCAGTGACAGAGCATGCTGAGGAGCCATGGGCCAGCTGCAGTCACTGTGAACCTCACCTAAAGCCAAGGAGACGACTTGCATCCATGGGGTTGACAATCAAGCTGCTATTCCCAGCCCCTGCTAAATTAAGTTAAACAAAGACAACTAATTTTGTAATTTAAAAGTGACGGTGTTGACGTTACACCCAGTGAGGCTTTTCTTTGAATGCTTCCCGTCAGCCTGCCCTACTTTCTAAAGGTTGTGTGGATGCTTTAATGAAAGGGATGCAAATATTTCATAATACCAGAATATTTTCATAAAGGCACTATTTCTGAAAATTGCCAATTGTCACTTAAAGCCTGTTATTGTGAGCAGCTCTCAGGCCTCACGGGGTGCAGGCCTCCAGGCAGGCCGAGGACTAATGCTGCTTTTGTTCCTTCGCACGACTCGTTTGTCCTGTATCCTCCACTTCCAGAACATTCTTCACAGGTCAGATTGTAATCTTGGATGAATTATAAGCAGTACTGTGTACCTGGAAATGTCTGTGGAGATACATGATTATGCATGCTGTGTGCCTGAGATTAGAACGTGGCCCAGGTCCAGGAGTTAGGAAACCAGACCCTACCCAGGAGTTAAGAAACTTGCTTACATTTGTTGTGTACTATTTTAAACAGAAGAACAAAGAGGAAAACACTCTGCACTGATCCTTGCTGATGTGGAAAGTCAGACTGCGACACCTATTTATGTTTCACAATGTTCAAGAATATCTATTACTTTAGGATGAGAGTCACACTGAGCTTGTGCAATAAGGATTTATAAGAGTGTAGGTTTGCAGAAGTTCTTAGGTACTAAATGAACTTAAGCCTCTCCATGTTTACTACACAAAGTTCATTTTAGCACTAAAATAGTTCATGGCACTGTTTGTCCTGTACTTGCTTAACGCTTTTCAGAAAGCAGTACACTGCACTGGGCTGAAGACTGATCTCTGCTGGCTTAAAGGGAGTGATGCTCTAGCCAAGAACGGGGTCTTTTTCCTCAGGTTTTAAATGGGAACAGAATAAACCTCAAAGTTTCCAGCAACACTTTTTAACAGAGATCACATGACAGAGGACACTTAGGAACGTCCCCTCTTGCATCAGACACTCAGCTGCGGCTCTGTCAGTGGCGCCTGGTGGGCCCAGGTCTCTCCAAGGCAACCAATAGGCCAGCAACATGGCCCCTGAGCCACCCAGGTGGCCTGCAGAGCAGCAGCCACAGGCTGGCTGGGCCACTGCCTCCAGACTCGCAGACTGCAGCTAGCACACCTCCCTGAGGCATCTTGAGAAGATAGATGGGGTCCACCCCAGCCCAATAGGGAGAGTTTCCAGGACACAAACAGCAGTCAGGGCCGCCAGGCCGGTTAGTGATGAGTGCAGGCCAGATGCCTGGCTTTGAAAGGTTTCTGGGCAAAGCGACATCAAGTTCTTGTAAAACTAGGTGCCGAAGTTGGGCTCTTACAGCAACAATTAGTTGCTTACATAAGTGACCTGATTTTTCAAATGTGCTGAACATCCAACAGTTCCCATGGACTCCAATTAGGGCTGCTGGCTGCTCAGCAGTTTTGGAAATCAGACCATTTCTTTGGATGTCTAAATATGGACTTGGGGACGCTGGCTCTAGCCACTCCAACTTACAGATTCTGGTCATGCTGTTTCTGCAGCAGGGGCAACCCCAAATTAGGGAGAGCAGAGTTAGAAATCATTTTAGGGAAGGAACCTGTTCTGCACTTTGAAAGTCTGCCTAGTCTGCTGACATTTTAAATAAATTAACAATCACCTATAAGATAAAACAAGAATGCACATATACTTCATGCTTTGGTATTTGCCATTCTGCTTGCATTTGGAGAGAAGCCACAGAACACCAGAAACTGATTTTTTAAAAAAATGTCCATTTAGTATACATTCCAGTTGCCCATCACTAAAAACAGTGTACTTTACCATGGGGAAAGAGTCGGACTTCCTTTCATAACAAAGAAGAGAGAACAGCAATAAATAAAAAGACTAACAGGCAGTGGTCAGTGTTGAAACTTGTTCTCAGGTTGTTCTGCAAGACTTCCTTCCCTCTCCCCTCTCCTCCCTGGCCTCCACAGAGAGAAATGCTTGGGGTGACAGGGAGCAGCAAGCTTCAGAAATGCTCTTACCGTTACAAAAAGTCTTGTACTTGCCTTCAGCTGAACTGAAGGAGGCTTCTGTTTGCTGTATTTAATACAACATTTAATACTTTACATTGAATAATCATCTAACAGCCAGGTTAGTCAGGAGTGAAAGTATGTAAAGAGAGCACACAGCACTATCTGAATCTGCTTAGCTTCCTTGTAGCACCACTGTGCGTTAGACAAGCTCTGAAGTTTATTAGAGATATTTGTATCTCTGTTCCTTTAGCAAGCCTTTTCTAAATACCTCTCGACTTCCCAGCCACTGTGCCAGCTCTCTCACTGCTGTCTGTTTAATGTGTCTCCACGCTATGCTGGAAATGTGAAAACGAAGTTGTGAGCCAATGTAAGTTGTCTGAACAGTGACGGAAAAACACTCTTGCTAGAGTACTTGGCTTGAGCTTCTGGTTTTGGCCCTCAAAATAGGCATGCTTGGTAGGTTTGACGTTAAATGAATTACTAATACTGGCTTTCAGCAAATTTCCTGTAAGGCTTTTACACTGATTTATTCTCCTGGCAGGATTTTTTCTAAGTTCTGAAAACATATTTAGATATTATCACTAACTTATGTAACACTTACAGAGAGCATGTATGGAAAGGGAGCTAATTTTCATTTGTATAGCTGATAGAATCACGTAACTATATGTTTGCCCATAGCTTGTTTGCATGCTGATTCCTGTCCCCGTAATTTTAATGTAATTATGTAGAATCTTCACCATGACTCACATAGGAAACTTCAAAGACAATGAAGCTCATTCATTTGTGCACTATGTATTTCCCAAATTTAAACAGGAAAGTTATCATCACAGCATCCCCCAAGGGGAGCCCAAGTGATAACAGTTGCCTTCCCTTTCCCTGTGAGTACTGCTCAAAGTATTAAGTAACTTTCTCATGGACATTCCAGAGAGGGTAATGTATAATCTACGCCTTCACAGAAGGCAGAGAAATGCATGCTTGCCTTCTACAATAGACCTCCATTGAATAAAGACAATTCATTCTTAAACGTATTTACTTTGAGGTGACAGAAGCATTTCATAGCCTGTAATAGCAGTTTCATATAAATATCTGTTTGCTCCGGAGACCTTTCCCCGCGGTACTGTAGGTAATGCTACTCATAACACTATTTCTCTCTTTCCTCTGTTTTCATTCCCCCTGAAGGTCTAAACACTGATTGCCCATCTTCTGGCAGGTGTTTCTTCTAAAGAAATAGAAGAAGGAATAGCATTCTGGAGTTGGCTGACATAAAGCTGTGGTTTTTGAGAAAACCCCCATCAGTTAGGTTTTTGATCCTCTCGGTGGAGGGGTCTGGGCATACTGGAGAAGAATTAACTGTATGGGCTGTCCAGAAGCTCTGTTGCAAGAGCTATGAAGGAAACTTTGACTGCATACTATGGAAAGAGGAAAGATTTTTGTTCCAATGCATAGTGAATTTACAGAATTTCTGTACTTTTTTCTTTTGACCCCTCTTCCACCAGCACACCAAAGAGGTACATTTAAAATTTAATGTATTGTTCCTCATTAGTGACAGGAAGGGGATTTTTTCTTAATGAGAAAAAAAGAGAGAGACGGATCACTTTTTACAAGACATCAAGAAATTGTGTTGCAAGTCTAGAAGATCCAGAGGCACTATACATATGCCCAGAACTCATCAGTGATGTGATGTTTCCAGGTAGGCGGCGAACTTTAGAGACTGAACTTCTGACCTCTGAATTTAAAAGGCACCTTCATGCACTGCACAATCCCCACCTCTCGCTCATGAATCCCATTGCAGTACTGTTAAAGAAGGCTGTAGCTGATTCAGATTTCCAGTGTCTGGGTAATGGAGAGGCATTAGGTATAAGTAGGACCTATGCCTGTGCACTAGAAATATTTTATCTGAACTTTCATTGGAGGCCTTGACAGCCTATCAATGGCAAAATTATTGCTTCTCCAACTCCTGCACAGATCAATGTACTTAACTTTTATAAACATATTAATTAAATATAATTCCAGTTACTGACTCTTTAGAAATAACAAGGTCAACCAAACACATCCCAATAAAATCTGTCAAAAAAAATGTTGGCGTATATTCTCTCTGTAAATTGTACATGTATTACCCACAGAAATCCCACCTTAATGCTGTTCTGCTGAAAGAGGACAAAGTTAAGCATTCAGGATTTAGGAAATCCCAGCAGTAAGGCTGCCTGTGCAACCTTAATTCAACCTCTGTTGTATATGTGTATTGTCATCATGTATGGCAACACTGTCACATACAGGTTTCTTATCACAGGACTTCTGCCTCATTCAATTACTTGGGAAGGACAGTGCCATGTAGGTGTTTAATATTTTATTCTCTTCTTGTTCAATACACTGTTGCTTAATGCCTTATTCATCGAGCACTATTCAAGCCCTCTCTGGAAAAAAAAAAAAAAAAAGAAGAATATAAAATTACCTCAAGGGCTTTTCTGTGGTGCTTACCATAATAGTGCTGGAGTGATACACAAATGTTAATGAATCATTTCACAGATTGAGAAGAGAGGCAGAGATATTCAAAGTTGGTAAGCAATTTCAAATGTCTGCAACCTGTTTTTTATGATTATTTAACATTGTATTTTCTAAGCTCAGTTTCCACTAACAGCTGCGGCTGTTAGCATTCAGAATTTCTGCAACATGGTCCTATAGCCTCAAGACAGAAAACAAGTAAACATAGACAAATAAAATAGTGCCCAAGCCTGGGAAGTCACCTGGAAGCCACCTAATTAGGACTCTCTCCTGGAATAAGCCAGGTTCGCAAAACTAGTCTGACACAGCCCTAAATTAAATCTCTCATCATAAAAATTCCAGCCTGGGCTTGAGAAAACTTTTGTCAAAACTGGAATGTACACGAGTGTCTTGATTTTGATACACTGGAATTTTCTGACTAAAACACTGTATTGAAAATTCCCAAACAGCTTCAGTTGCAGCAAAGACACACCAGGAAACCAAATCAAGGTTGCCCCAGCAACGTTCAGTTTTTGGTATTTCTTAGCTTTTTGAGTGCTTTAGAGTGCATCCTTAATAATATTTTTTTACCACTGTGTGTGTGCAGTCAAGCTCTGTATCAGTGTATGCAGATATTTACGTTTACATTTGTGCATACACATAAATGTACATGGACACAGGGTACTATATACCCTGTCAGTACTCTTACTCTCATTTACATACTGTTATTAAGCAATGTAGAAATGGTATGTAAGCAAGCAGATAATCAGCTTCTAACATTCTTACAGTGATGGTTTGTTGTTTTTTGGTTGTTTGTTTTTTAAACAACTGCATGAAACTGCTTCAAGCTTCAGCTTACACTGGAGGATCCAGTTGCTGGTGATTTTAACATCTATAGACAAATATATACAAAGATAATAAATAGATTTCCAAACTGTTTCTGTATTCATTGCTGTTGTTGTGTTATTTACAGCTTTACACAGGTTTCTAACTCAATTTTTCATTCAGGAAGGATACTACACGGCAGGGAGGAGGGAAGAGGTGGGGGGTAGAGAGGACTTCACAGTGGGAATAGGATATACTTTTACCATAGATGTTATTCAGAAAGAATTTTAATAAAACCACCAATTGTATTACATCAGAGCATTCCCTTAAATCCCACAGAGATTTTCCTAAACAGAGCTAAGCCATTTTCCTCAAACATCTTATCTATTTCTGTCACTACACAAATCCCCTAAATATTTCAGTCATTGCAAGGCCAACTGAAATGGTAAATTACCTCGTATACTAAAGGGAAAACTGCTGAATAGCATTAGGTTCAGATCGTGCTGAAAATGAGGCTGCTGGGATTGAAGACAACTACAGAAATATCAGAATTATAAGCAGTATCATCCCCATCCAACAATTACACTGTTGCCTATTGGTAACATTCCTTTATACTTCTCCCTGCTTTTCTTTTGTCTGATGAGATATTCTGCTATTTTCATAAGCACATGTTGAAAGAGAACTGACAAAGGATGGCCTCACCTATTATTCTTTGTAATGGAAGTGTTTGCAGACAGGTCACCAGAGGCTACAGTAGCTTTTGGAAAAGCTGACGATAACACAATGAAAGCATTTCTGAAACCTAAGGCTGCCGCTGCTGTACTTTTACTTCTACATTTTACAGTGTCAAATGCTCCTCTTAGTGCCCCTTAGCTAATTCTGGAAGCAGGGACTTTTATTAGATGGACGGTTTAACCTGGGAATAAAGCTAGTGGCACCAGGGGACAAACCCAAATGGCTCAGATAAGGTTCAAATTCACTTACAAACTTATTCATAAAATTCTACAGTGCAGGACAAATCCGAAGAACAATTAGCTTCTGCCACTACATGAATTATCTTTCTAACAAAACCACCAGAGCGTTAGCTGTGATCCCAGGAACTGACAATTCATAATGATGACATCAGTCTACAAAGGGAAAGCAGAAAGAAATGCATAGAAAGGATTATTATCCTCTCTTATTCTCTAGGATTATTATTTGTGGTTTGTGGTACCGTCAAGCTTGTGACACAGCCATTCAATTGTAATCTTTGCCACTGGCTTTTATTTAAGACATCCATATTGGAAAAAGACATAAGGACTCTATTTTCAGCAAAAATCCTGAGTTCTGTGGCTTTTCCATGGCTTTCGTAGGCCATTTGGAAGCTTAAGGGTCAGTCGAGACTAATGGAGGGCAGACTCCAGATCACATACCTGTAATTCACGTGTACTTTTAAAGCACCTACAGTTACACATTATAAAATACAGAAGGGACACATCAGCCACAGAAAGCTGCTTGATCTTTCCACATTTGACCTGATTTACACTAGTAAACAGGTTGCTGACAACTCTACTGTAAAATGGGCTGTGCTCTCAAATCATACCATGTACCTGTAGGACACCTTCAGAAAAAAGTTGGGGGTACACCTTGCTGCATGCCAGCAGACACACATCATTAGACCAACCCCATCCCAAGGCCTAGGAGGGGATCCCAGTGCTCTGGACTCTTCAGAAATCAGAAATGCCTGAGCACCATGCTAGTTCCGGAGAGGCCATCTCTTGCCCCTAGCCACCTTCAGGACAACTCCAAGTCACAGGGGCACTTGTGCTGCATCATTAAACACCTCCTGTTCCTTCCCATTTCTCTACCCTGCTCTTTTCCCCACCAGTGCTGTGCCTCGTGCTGCCCTGCTCCTCGAGGACACAGGGGTTTTGGAGTCTTCCTTTCCCATCAGGAAGGCATCATCCCCAACAGCCCCACACCCACGTGCTGCAATGGCCCTCCTCTGGATAAGTGTGTGCCTCAGGGCCGTTCTGCTCACTGCTCTTTCAACAAAATTGCTTACAATTTGCCAGGGACTTGCCTTGGGAGCTTGGAGTGGTGCCATCCTGCTGTCAAACACCCTCCACTGCCACCCCGTCTTTGTTTTCATTGATGTCTAGTACTTTAAAGCATTAAATCCACCCGGATATGATCAGATGTCAAGTAGGATGACGATGCGGCAGTGCTGTCACAGAGGAAAATTAACAGCATATTTCTATTTTGGCAGAACCCAGTTGCTCATCTGGGACTAGAATCTCACCGAGTTGCTGCTTGTACTGTTTGTACCTTAAGAACAAGCAGCAAGGACAAGATGCCTGGTTCAACGCACGTGTCTGTTTAGCATCTAGATTTTAAGATACAGCTATGGCTGCACTAGCAGAAATGTGTTTTTTCCTGTTAACTGACTCTGTGTTGTGTGCATTCAGAGAAATCCCTGCTGGGCTTTTTAAAGAGGCTGTTGTATTTACATGCTTACAAGATGGAAGTTGAAAAAATTAAAAATAGTTCTCTCTTGTAAAATGATGACATGATAATACTATTTTTTTCCTGTCCTGAATCAAAACTTATGTTCAGGAGGAAGGGGAAAGGAGAATTTATCCCTCCTTTTTTTTTGGAACTCCGTTGAACGCTGACAACAAGATGTAGTTATATGTAGTTATATGTATTTTTTCTTCCTAAAAGAGGTCAGAGGGGTGAAATCCCAATTTCCTCTGCCTTCCCAGTGGAAAGAGGCCACAGCATATTTGTGCTGAGCAGCATTGAGAATGTTTATACTTTTCTTGTGAAATTTCTTTCTTTTTCTTCTTTAAACAATGTATGACGTTTTCTTTAAAGCAAGGGCAGAAGTAGTATGTTCAGACCAACTTAAAAAGCCAGCGGTTCGCATAGACCTCTGGACAAGAGTTTTCGACTTTACAGTTTTGAACTGGAGCCAAAGAGGGAGGTCTCACCTGAAGTTTGGTTTTGCTTGGTTTATAACAGTTTGGAAAGCAGTGGCAGCCTCTCCTCAGGTGGAACCTGAGTAAAAGACGAGGATGAGGAAGGGATATAATTTCCACAAAATCTGCATGCACACACATTAATCCCTGCCACGCTGTGATTTACAGACTGTGTAGCTCTAACTGCAGCAGCCCAGGTACTGCAGCCAGGGACTGATCCTAATTTGCAGGTAGAGAGAAGGAAAGGGGAAGGTTTGGTGCAGTGGTGAGCACACACTCACCCTGGGGGCGAGGGTTGCCCACTGACCTCCTTTCTGCTTCTGCTGCCTTCCTGCCATGGGACTCTCTCTGTGCTGTAGCTGAGCCACAGCCCTGGAAAGCAAAGCTGGAGCTACTAGAAAATACAAAAGAGTTGTTGCCAGGTACTGCTTAAAGCCACTTCAAGGGAGATAATCTAGAAAACATTGTTTGTTTGAAAGACAAAAGCACACTGTACCTGCACAAAAAGAAAAAAAAGCTAATATAAGTCAGTAATAAAGGAAGGATTAGTTGATCCTTTAAGTATTTACTGAACACCCCCAGCTACGGTATACAGTTTCCTTGAATTTAATATCTTAATTGCATCCACAGTTTCTTTGGTCACAAAATGAGAATCGCCATATCCCCTGGTGCACAGGCTACCTTCAGCTCTGAGTCAATGCCTTCCATCTTTCAATCTAACTCTCATAGTACAAAACAGCTCTAAGATACAGGAGAGAAGAAGAAATACTTGATTAACACTTGCCACACAGGCCGTGCCAGAAGATGGAGACAGAGCAGACCTGTCTGTTTGCCAGGGTTGTCTCCTGCCCTCCCCTTGTAATTTCAGTTCCTTGTTTTCTGCACTTTTGCCTTTGTGTTTTTCTCTCTCCCTCCATTCTTGGTAGAAGGTGTAGCAGCAACAATCAGATCAGTGCCAGTTTTCCTATATCACAGTCTGCAAAAATCCCCAGAAAACCCTGGAAGCCTGCATCTGGACCATTAATTTCTGATGTTGCCTTTGGTTATTATTAGCGGACGAGATCCCATGAGACACTATCATTAGGGACAGAGGATCTGATCAAAGCTGGCAAAATATCTTTGAGGATATTTTTCTTAGAGAGCAAGAGCTCTCCACTCCCATGATAATATGTTATATTGAAATCACTCAGGTTTTTTATTTTATTTTATTTTATTTTATTTTATTTTATTTTATTTTATTTTATTTTATTTTATTTTATTTTATTTTATTTTATTTTATTTTCCAGTAGGATCATTAGGATTTAATGCAACTCTTCTGTCAGTATGGACTATGCAAACTCTAGAATGAAAACTTAACCTGAATAGTTTTCATTCTAGTGGCACCTTCTACTCAAAGATTTCAAACTGCTTTGCAAAACACTAATGGAATAACCAAGATTCACAACACTCCTTTGAGCTTAATGTTTTTTGGTGCTTCCTTTCCTCATGAAGAAGACAAGACACCACAATTAAAAGTCATGTACCCAAATTTTGGAGCTTAGGACAGTGGAATTTTGTCTGTGAAGAAACATTGCCTAAAATGTCAATAGAGTCATATGCTCCAGATACTATAACTCACACTCTCTTGTCCATGAATTAATTTTAACTTATTCCTGATAATCTTCATTTGCACTCAGGTTGTAAACTATAGACCTACAGAACTAAATATGACTCCATTGCAGTTTATCCATGCTGGGTTTGTCTATGCTTTGGAATAAAGTCCATATAGCTATTTTTAGATACCAAGCACTTTAAACAACAACATGCATCCTACCACCACAGATGTCATTAAAAATGACTTTTACCTATTTGATTAGTGACTGATGAATCTAAAAAAAAGTGCAGAACAAAAATGCTCAACATCAAAAAGTAAGGAGAACAATTCTCTCATCCAANTTTTTTTTTTTTTTGGTGCTTCCTTTCCTCATGAAGAAGACAAGACACCACAATTAAAAGTCATGTACCCAAATTTTGGAGCTTAGGACAGTGGAATTTTGTCTGTGAAGAAACATTGCCTAAAATGTCAATAGAGTCATATGCTCCAGATACTATAACTCACACTCTCTTGTCCATGAATTAATTTTAACTTATTCCTGATAATCTTCATTTGCACTCAGGTTGTAAACTATAGACCTACAGAACTAAATATGACTCCATTGCAGTTTATCCATGCTGGGTTTGTCTATGCTTTGGAATAAAGTCCATATAGCTATTTTTAGATACCAAGCACTTTAAACAACAACATGCATCCTACCACCACAGATGTCATTAAAAATGACTTTTACCTATTTGATTAGTGACTGATGAATCTAAAAAAAAGTGCAGAACAAAAATGCTCAACATCAAAAAGTAAGGAGAACAATTCTCTCATCCAATTCGCAGAGAGAGATTTCTTTGGAAAAATAATAAAACAGACTTGACAGTTTAGAAAGCAACAATTGCAGCTAAGAATTCTAAGATACAACAACAAAGAAAAAAAAAATGTCAACTTATATTGAGGCCACCAGACTAAAGTTACACATTGCACAGAGATTATATATTTCCATCTAGAGAAACACCTCTCTTGCATCAGTCTTGATGGGAAAAATCCCTCCCAGGTTAAATGTAACAGCTTAGACAGGAGACAGAAATTCTGCATCAGGAAATTAGCTAGGTAATTAAGCATTTGTCAACAGGAAAAAAAGCTACAGGCACAGATGGATTCCCAACTGAGATTTTTAAGCTTTTGGAAGCATTTTCTCCTCCTGAGCTATTTAGAATCTTTAATGATGTTTTCAAGTCATACGCAGTTAAATCTGGACGAATCTGATGGAAATATTGTCACCTTGAATGAAGGCAAACCAGTAAGCCTGTTGCTATTTGCCATGTCATTTCAATATCAAAAATGCCTTCAAATAATGTAGCAAACAGAGTGGAAAACTGCATAAAGCTCTCAATTAGCACAGATCAGGTTGGTTTCAGTATTGGCAGGTGGATAACATCTGGCAGCCCGTGGATCAAGTCAGCAAAAGAATGAAAGTGACATCATTAAATGCTACAAAAATTTTTGTTACAGTCAATGCGGATAATTATTATAAGCATGGCAGATAATGGAGGAGGAGGAGATCTGAACAGCTAGATCTGTGAGATCAGGCCAACCATTTGCATGAAGGTAGAATTTCTACCCTTTGGAAAGAATATCTAGGCAACGGTGACCTGTCTCTTCCACCTCTGCTTTTCAACCTATTAGGAAAAGACGAGTACAGCAGATCCTGATAGGGATATACAAGGAAACATCAATCATTAGCTAAGCCAGAGGAATGGCTAACCACACCAACACAGGTGTAATAAGTGGGCTCAATTTAAGTTTTGAAAAATCTACTTCTAGAAATCTGCTGATAGTAGACAGAAAGATTAAAATTGAAAAATATGCAAGCTGCCTTTTTAGAGTTCTAGTAAAAGGTATGAGTATGACCGTAACCCTAACACCTGACATGGCTAAACTGCTCCAAATTGTTTTAGGCTGATGTTATCCAAGATACAAAGCCACACTGGTGACTAACTTACTGACTATCTGGCTAGTATATGTTGGCTGGATGCAACCACTATTGTCTCCATTACCATATCTTTTGCTTGCTCATGTTTCCAAACTTTTTTTAAGAAACTAAAATAATTTTTAGAACTGCAGAATTGATGAAAGAAAACACTGTACATTTGCTAAGATAGCAAGGGCTCTTTGATTAACTACCCCAACATAAGTTCTTCCAAACTCTTACCAGGCCAGATACAGAGAGTATACCTCTGCTACTCTGGTACTGAAATTCATAAAATATTTCATACAGAACAATTAATACTAACTGGTATTTTCAGAAAAGCATAATGGAGTTAAGCATCCAGCAACCATGAAATTTTCTGCCTAACCTCAATACGTTCAAAAAATTCCAGCAATTTGTACAATCAAAGAGATGACAATGACCTTGTTTTCCTTGCTTCATTTAAAATTACACTGCATTTCAAACACTTCAATTCAAAGACCCCTCAACGTTTAAGAACTTCACAGTCATTCTTTCAGCATTTGATTTGCAGCAAGATTTAACATTAAATCACAAACATTATTTTAGCCACAGTTCAATCCTTTCCTAAGGAAAAGTGTTATCACCAATATGAAAATATGATGGGGATATCCGGGATTTTTTAATCAAAAACAAGGAAAAAATAGCATTAGAGTAAAATGTTATAGCTTGTTTTTTCTTTTGTTGTTGGTTGTGAGTATTTGTTGTTGTTAAACTTTATTATTATTGTTGTTGTTATTTTTTCTTATTGTTATTATTATTATTATTTTATTATTATTATTATTATTATTATTATTATTGATCAAAATATATGAGGAAAACACAGAAGGACTATAATCACAATTCTTCCTTTTTACTTTGACCACAGGGTCCAACAACCTTCCCAACAACTCCCAGTTGCCAAGCAATAACCTTCTGTTTCTCTGTAAGTAGGAAAAAGCAGTGCTACAATATACAAGAGAAGTAAAATGAAGGGAGGAAAGTAATTGAACTTTGAGATATTAAAAATGGATTTTGATATAGGTAGGTATTTGTTTAAATTTAATTTGAAAAAAAAGTTGTTATTTCAAACCTCTGAGAAAGGGTAGGATTTGCAGGCCACAAGAAGAGGCAAGAAGGTGATAATGAATTCTATGGAGGCTCCAAGGACGTAATTTCAAAACACAGCAGTGAACTTAATAAGACTGATACAGAAGACAAAAGCTAATTATATGAGTAAGTAGGGGAAAGGCTTCTGATAAGGAAATTCCCATTGTGATTTGGTCCTCTATATTGAAGGAGGGTGGCTTTCTCTTCTAGATGTTCTCCTAGTGGTAAAAGAAAATCACCAAAAAGCTATTAAGTTAGCAGTACCACAACAATTTATTCATTCAAAATTATTTGCAGAGATGTATCACTGGGAGACAGTGTGGATTGGCAGGTAGCTTCAAGCAGATTTGGTAGACTCAGACAGAACATATGGACATTAACTGAATGATGTACTATTGGATAAAAGGTGAAATTACCACTTCCTGCATCAGTACTATAGCAAGAGTCATGAGTAGATGCCATAAAAAGAAATGTGTTTAGCACCAAAATCTGAGTAATAAACCCAAACTTTACTAATTCTAGTCAGTCAACATGCGTGTTTAAAACCTGGAGACATAGGTGGTAATTTCAAAGCTTTCTTCTGTAGAACAAAAAAAGACTGGAGCCATAGAGGCTTCCTCCAATATTTTGATGAGACAGTAGCAAATGCAGTTTTTGTTTTTTTTGGGGGTGGGGGATTTTTCTTTTATCTTTCTGTGAGCATATGGAATTTGCTTACATCAATGGAAGAAATAGGTGCAATACACCCAGAAGCTACTTATCACACCATTGTAAGAGCAGTGCATGTAAACATGTGGAATGTTATGATCACAACCACACTACCCAAACAGACACAGACTGACTTGACTCAAAAAGTGTAGAGCAAAGATAGTAAACCAGCACTGTGTTTGTGTATCCTAAACTATACTGAAAATGGGCTGTGAAGAAGATACCCAAGCAAAATCTTAGGATTCAAAAAATAATAGAATCACAGAATAGCTGAGATTGGAAGGGACCACTGGAGGTCATCGAGTCCAAAGCAGTTTGCCCAGGACCATTCAATACATTGCAAAATAATAATAATAATAATAATAATAATAATGTTTTTAATGGCACAAACAGTAATATTTTGTTCTTTTGTCTCTGTCTTAAGATTTTACTAAAGAAATCTGAAGATATAAGCAAGATGCAGGAAAAAGAGAAAAACAGATCAAATACTGAACAGAGGTCCATTTAAAAAATCCATTGCTCTTGTAAGACAGGTACTGCTTTTGCTCTGTGATACACAGCTTTGTCTTCCAAACAGGATTATTTGTATTTGTTTCACTTCTGCCTGCCAATTTAGAGTGCACTCAAAGAATTCCAGCACATTCATCAGGCATAATGTTTATTTCAGGCATCAATACAGCTTGTACTTTCTCCACTGAAATATTTCTAAATGCTCACAAACCTGGTCTTATTCAATGTTTTCACCCTCTCTAGTTCTAAAAATATTCAAAAATGTGATAGAACACCACATGAAAAGCAGAAGCAGATCAGAAGGAATTTTCCTGACAAAGTCATTCTGTCATCTGTACAGCCTAGTATGTTACCAGAGAAAGTTCAGAAATTGAGTAAATTGTTAGTAAATGTCCCTGTGATTCACAGATTGAGATTTTCATTTAAATTTTGATTAAATCAAGATTCACAAACCTCCTTTTTAGCACAGCATCACAATTGAGAGTGATGTACAAGACTTTTTTTATAGTTTTTTTTGTTCATTTGTAGGCTTTATTATGAAGACTGGATTGGAAAGACAGGAGCATAACAGGCACAGCTGCCTACAGGCAGCAAACGTTTCAGCCATGCAGGTTTGCTGCCTGTATGCCAGAAATGCTCACAACCAGCAATATACTTTACAGGCCACAATAAAAACCACACCAGCTACTCTTGAAAATTTTCAAGTAAGCACTGTGGTTCTTTGTCACTGTAGCCCTCAGAGCACAAGAAGAGGCCCTGGAATTACACACAAAGAAGCCTCATTATTCTAATTCATCCCTCTCCTTGAAAAAACCTTTGCCATGCTAACTCTGCCCAGTTTGTAACAATAAATACTCTGCATAACAATGCAGTTCAGTGCAACACCACAGCTCCCTGAGCGCTAGCCCCAGTCCACTGCACACACCTGCAGGCCCCAGCTGCTTTGGGGATTTCAGGTTCGGTTTCATCAGCTGATTCCCAAATGGCTAGGAAGGCCCCTTTGGCTTGTAGCTGCCTCCACTGACCAAGGTTGTTTGGCCCATTTTATGATCTCTGGCTTTGCACCAGTTTGTCTAAAGAGCTTCAACAAATGTAGGCAAATTTGATAATAGTCTGGTTTTATCAACAAATCTAGCACACAAAGCTGTTTTGCTTCAGCTGATAAATACTGCCTAGAGATTAGCAAATTATTCAAAGAAGCCAGTTCTAATTTTTCCCTTGCCTTTCCCTTGCCTTTCCCTTGCCTTTCCCTTGCCTTTCCCTTGCCTTGCCTCTCTTTTAGCATTGCCTTCTTTCTTTCCATAAGAAGTCCTACAGAAACATATGAAATAGTATTTTGGTATTCCAAGGATAAGTTACTTTTCCTGTCTCTGAGAGCACTGCCTTTCAAATAAGTTGCCTTTGAAAAAACAAAAAAAACAAAAAAAAAACAAAAAAAAAAAAAAACAAAAAACAAAACAAAACAAAAAAAAAAAACAAAGAAAGAAAGAAAGAAAAAGAAAGAAAAAGCTGTTTGCCCTGCAGGGATCTGAAAGCCAAGCAGACCTGTTCTCTATGGTTCTTGTCATCTCTTCCCAAGCAACTGAAATCAGTCTTGATAACAAAGACAGGCAACAGGGCCTCTTTCTTTTTTTTCTTTTTTTTTTTTTTTACTCCTTTTTCCAGGCCAGAAGCATCCCAAGGAACATTTGAATCATGGAGAGAGGTTTCCAGCAGAAGATTTGAGTGTTGCCTTTTCTCTCCGTGATTGTATATGCCAGAAGGACTTTGGCTGACATGCTGGAGATCAGCACCTTTCCTCTCCTTTCCAGCACATGAAAGATGTTGAAAGACAAGGTGCCCTGCAAAGACTGTCCTTACCCTCAGTTCCTGAACTCAGACAGCAGATGACTGGGGAGGAGATACAAGTCCAGATGGATGAGGAAGTCCCCATAGCCTACAGTCTCTTTACTGAAAAGAGAGCTTCACACTGAAAAGGTGGAGATGTATCCACACAAACAATCAAGGATCCTAAAAGAAAACCTCATTTCACATGAGGTCTTTTTTTTTTTTTTTTTAAACTTCTTTTGTTTCTTTACAGGTGTTCAGACAGAAGCACATAGGATATGAACAAACTTGGACCTAAATGTGAGGTATTTGTAGAGTGCCTTCACTATCAAGGCTGCAAAGAAATTCAGTGGGGAAGCAGACAGT
The DNA here is from genome assembly GCA_013399115.1 of Anseranas semipalmata. Lineage (NCBI taxonomy): Eukaryota > Metazoa > Chordata > Aves > Anseriformes > Anseranatidae > Anseranas > Anseranas semipalmata. Next base: position 29,439 of record VXAA01005568.1, on the reverse strand, counting down.
AACTAACCTTAGAAAGAAATTCTTCTTATCCTCTGTGCTGTTCACTCACCTTTCATATTTGCTTGTAATACCCCAGAATCTATCACCAGTTGTCATAGCTACAAAGGGGGCAGATTTTCAAAGTTAAGTGCATGCCAACATCCATCTAATAGAGAGATAAAGGAGGTCTTAAATCTGTAGTTATTTTCACCAGGTGAAATGATGCAGCCAATTCAGGCATCACAAGGCATACAAACATTAATAATATAATGATTTAAAGAAAATAAGTCATGACAAGACAATTTAAAAAATGTGCATACAATCACTGAGCCAACCCAAAGCAAATAAAAACAATCGTTTCACAAAACTGAAGTGTGTGCCACAAGAATGTACTGCTGGCTTGTGTTTTCAAAAGAATTCTATTGTTCAAAGTAGCTGACATTGCCAAAGGATACAATCATTTTATTACATTGGCTTAATGCACAGTAAACTTCTCTTTGTACCATAAAATGGAGAAAATCTGCAGGGTTTTGAAAAGAAGCAAAATCTGCAGACTGAAACATCTCAGCTGCATGCCTGGCTATGAATCAGTTCAAAGGAAATATAAAATACAGAAATAAGTTACCTGAATTGTACCAAAAGCCAAACACTTATCTGTTTGTTTCTACCATTAATTAGCTATAGACAGCTGTAACAGCAGAAGTTTGGGGGTCTGTGATTTAGGTAATTGCAAAAGGCATGTAAATTTAGACAGCTAGTCACAGTGAAAAAAAGGAAGACATGATTAATCAACAGGATTAGATAGAAAATTTCTTTACATATAATTGTAAGGAGCAACTGTGCTTTAATTGTAGCATTGAGAGAATATGTCTTTCAAATGCTAAATTATTCATCGTGTTAGATACTTGAATGATCTTTTCTTAAATCTTCATGTAGGAGGTAAAAATTCTACAGACAATACTTAAGGAAAGATACTGGAGGAAAATTTATATGAAAAATTTAAAAGTCTCTCATCTGCCTAGACTGATAAATAGTAAATATGAAAAGGGAGGAAGAATGAAAAGAAAGAAAAAAAGTTAAGGGAGAACCATGATTTAAGAAGCCTGTTTCTTAGAACAACAAATAGTGAGTCATCATAACAGAGAAAGAATTAGTCATTCTTTGCAGTGCTACATTACATCCTCTGCATGAGTTATGCAGAAGGCATGTAGATTATGGACGAGACTCTAAATCAAGGCATAAATGGCTGATTTTTAACAAAGATTCAAAGAACAATCAATCAAAGGCTGAAATCCCTTGCATTATAACATTCTGTATACTGCAGCATCAATAAAATACAAACTGAATTCAGGCAGACAGCTCAGAGAGGCATTTAATTGCAGAGCCTAATCCTGACATCTTCGCAGAGGCAAAGTTACCAGGGATTATAGGAAGAGATCTTGCCAGAATGAGGATGACAAGAATTAGGCATTCTTTGGAGAAACCAGTCTACTAACAGTTGATGTCATCTATCAGGATTACATCAGCTATCTGGCCCCTACGACTATTTTTACAGGCAAATGGGACAAAATTGGGGCAAATCATCAAAGCTTTTTAATGTGGGAAGTAGTCCAGATTAGAATATATAAGAACAGAATATGTTATTGTATGCCAAAATCTCTTCTACATGTGAAGCTATGTAAATATGGTTACTCTGGGAACAAATACTCCAGATTTATTCCTGAATAAGTTAGTGCAGGACACTTACAAATGCAAGAAGACATTTTTTTGAGTCCACTTTTAAAGGAGATTAAATTAAACTTGAATGAGACATTCTTATTATTGTTTTGTGTAAATACTTAGACTATATTGTATTTTAAGTTTGCATGTTATCTGAATCTTAATTAACTTTCAGTGTAAACAGAAATGGTGTATTTTGGCTTTTTATCTTAACCTTCTTCCAAAGGATACTAAATTAAAAAGAAATACTTTTAATGATGGATAAGTATCCCCATATAAATGTATGTACAATAGTAATAAAGCATCATATTATCACATTAATATGTTTCTTCATTTCCACATGTAGGCATGGTGTCCAGAGAATGACAATGATACCTACATTAGTTCTGCAAATAAAGATATTTATACTCATTTGTAATAGCAGTACCATAAACGTATGTTGACAAAACACAGGATTAAACAAAAAAAGAAATGAAACATATTCAAAAGAAGAAATGAGAGGAGCAGTTCACTCTCTATGTGAACAAAACCAGCTGTCTAGACATGGAATGCACATTACATCTTGCATGGCAGTCATGAACTCAGTAAAATACAATTAAAGAACAGTTGTGGATCCATAATGGACAAAGGGTATCCCAGAGCCCCAGATCTCAGTGGAAGAGAAACGGTTGCCTTGCAAGAATGTGTGGAAAGCTTCTTGCCTCACAACACTTTTACTACATCTGAAAGGCCGAGATTATTTCTTCTCATCACCCTCTACTAATGTGCAAGTGTTTTCTGTTTGTTTTTACTAGAAATAACACTGTCAACAATCTAAAATGCAGCTGACTCAGTCTGACCAGGAGTGGTCTTTCTAAAGTACATTTGTATTTATGGCATGTTCAGGTTTATGCTGTGCTCATATCTGTTCCAAAATATTTCAGTTGTTAAAGAAGAGCTAAGTTAGCCAAAAGAACAGTTTATCTACATAAAGAAGTGATACCTAGAAATCCTGCCAAGTGAGAAAAAGGTCAGCTATTTAAATAGGCAGTGAAGCTAACAAGGAGCTCCCTCCCCCAGGCCTGTTCAAATCTGTCATGCGTGAACTGGAAGTCTGAAGAGGGACAAACTAGGATTAGTCTTGTTTTGTTTAACTTGACCATTTCATAGCTACGTTTTGTTGTTGTTACTGTTTGTTTGTTTTAAACGAGGGCTATTTTTATGGTAAGCATTTTTTTTTTTTTGGTTATATCCTGAGGTGTTTCATACTCTAACCTAGCTTTTTCTACATGTAAAATGGTTTGAATCTACAGGATAGAATGGCCCCTTCCTTTAAAAAAATGTGTTTACTTGAATGAACTTATAACTCCACAACATTTAAGAAGAATTAAAGCTAGATCCACTGAAGAACTGCTATTTCTACACCAGGATTTAGGCAGAACACCTGAAACACTACTATCTGGATTTTGGGTTTCAGCTCAGAAGCTCACAAGCTCAGGGGTCAGCTTATGCCTGGAGCTGCCAGGCACCCTGTCTGATTCCTACATTCCCAGGTACCCAAAGCAACAGCACTGTGGATGGCTGGAACTGCCCACCTCTTTCATGGCAAACTTAGCTACTGAAAAAAGTAACAAGGCTTCAAGAGCAAGCTGCATTTCAGATGCACATTACAGTGGGCACTCTTAGAGTTCACATAACCTTTGGCAATATAATAGATAATACATCTTACATTATTGCTCTTGCAATGCCCCTTGTATTTCTTGTTTTGCAGGAGAGAAGCTTGCACAGGAAGGGTGGGGATTGCCTCCAGCCAGCATCACAGCTAGCCTAGTGCTGACAGCATTTTCCTAGGAGAGATAGGAGATAAGGTTTTTAACAGCCTCAGGCTGAGGAGGGCAAGTAACTCCTCTCTCCTGTTTCCTAGGCAAATACTCCAGCCACTAGTCTATTAAGCTTATGGCAAGCACAGCTACCATCTTCCTCCTCCTCCAGACCTGTTTTGAGAAAGTAGCAAGTCCTTTCTAAATAGACATGTGTCTCTGGACTCCAGGGACAATCCCGAACTTTGGATCTGAGGGGAACAGAAGAACTAGACATTTGAACTGCATAACCTCACTCCCTGCATGGGCAGGATTTCCAGCATCTTGGTTTTTACAGAACTTCTTGATAATTTTAGGGAGCACCTTGCTCAGAAATAAAGATCCATGGGGCTCTTCCAAAGGCCTGCTTATCAACAAGCACCATGTAGAGAGCTTATACACCTTATGTAAGGGCTTGGGTTCCTTTTCCTATTGCCAATCTCTGCTTCCAGGTAGATAAGGAGGTCATTGTCCCATGTCTCTTTCCTCTCCATTCATTTACCTGGTTGCCATTGTGCATTTATCCAACTTACACCGTACAATTGCAGTCGTGCATCCTTCTCCATGAACTGAGGTTGTGTCAGCTTGCTCATCTGTAGGTTGTTCATCTGAAATGATACGTGCTGCGGGAGATATTCTGAAGGCATTTGTGGCCTTTTTTGGATCTCCAAAAAAGAATTTAGAATTTTGGAAAATTCTAAATATGTTACTGAGTTCAATGCCACAAACAATATACAGAAATATTTCCTTACAAATTAAACTCCTCCTCAGCCTGAAGCATGCAACACCATCCCCAAAATAGTGATTAAGCCAAACTATGGTGATCTGCTGAACCTCAGTGGTCTTAACACAGGTACACACTGTTTGAAGTTTTCCTCTGTACGTCATGAAAACATTAGCTGGAGCATGTGTCAGAAATGAGCTAAATACCAGGGGGGTTGGGGCGGTGGGGGGTGGGGCGTAGGAAACATTAATAACTTTTTGATATATTGGAAAGTTAGATTAAATGAAATCACCCTCATAAATGTTAGTGTCTGCTATGGTCAGGGTTGTGTTCCAGATTCAGTATCATGTTCATTATTGTATAGTCACTCCCAGAAGAGGATGGCTGATAGCTGAAATCAAAGTAATAATAAAGGAGCTATTCACTTGCTGGCTGATTGGGGCTCCAAATTCTCATCAAATCAGGAGCAAATACAAAAAGTGAATCTGATCACTTCTATTTTAGGATTTTTTTGATTTGTATTCAACATGCAGATATGGAAAGATGTTGTTTTCTTTTTCAAAAACATGACTCGATTTTGTTGATTGTTGAAAATTAGCTTCATGAATATTTCAGTAAGGAAAAAGCATTTCATCAAGTATTCACCGACTTCACAGAGCTAATACACAATTGACTTAAAATAACTTATGTTTACAAGGCTGTATTACATAAAAAAAGCAACTTGGTTGGTCCAAAGCTGGGTGTCATTCACTCCAGATATCAAAGGAAAAGATCCAAGCCTTTTGAAGGCAGTCAAAGGGAAAAATATTGCAAGGAGCATTCATTACCATGGTGAACATTTTTAAGAGTATTGGGCCTGGGTCAGGTCCGGAACTTCTGAGCTGGGTGCTCGTGTTTTGCCTCCTGACTTCATTTCTAGCATTTCAGTGGATGGAACAGATAAATTCAGATAAAATGCTGATAATATTTAGGCATTTAGTGATTCTGAAAATCAAAATCACATGAGTATTGCTGATGATGCACAGCATGTAGGAAGATTTCCTTGGGAAATCACAACTTTGTGACTGAGAAAAATTTGGCTACCAGCTACAATAAGTAAGTACAAACATTCCTATCTGACAAACTGGCTGGAAGCCCATTTAGTAAAAACTGTCACCATCTTTATGTTGACTTGTCAACAAGGTTACAATAATTCTGTTGGGTGGATTTGAGCTCATACGTCAAATCTAGAAGGCATACACTTTTGAAATACAAAGCGCTCTTGTCATGTACTTACTAGTATTTTGAAGACACGTTTAATAAAAGTCATCAGTAACATATGTTTGCTAGACTTTTTACAAAAGCAAGTCACTATCAAATCTACTGGGTAATTCATGCTATAAAGGAATTGCTTTGAGCCTACTTATGAAAGGTAAGACTCAAAACAACAACAATGAAAAAAACCCAGTAGCTTAATCCTGTATATAGTTTCTTAATACTAAACATTTTTTTTTGCATTTATATTCTGAATTTTCTGAGTGGCAATAAAAAGCCTAGTTTCTATGAATATCAGCAATAGTGTTTTTAACTGCTGTGCTTAGAGTTTTGGCTTGTTACCTTCTTAAACTTCACAGAAGGGAGGACGTTCAAGAATCACTTTGCTTATGTACACACCATGGAGGGCCAGGGTGGATTTCAGAGATCCAAAGAACTACTGGAAAGGTAGTAGTCAGGCTTGTGTTTTTGGAATTATGTTGCTAAAATTAAATGTGGGTATACATAATTGAACAACCTGATCTAGTAGAAGCTGTGTCTGCCATGGCAGGGGGGTTGGAACTAGATGATCTCTAAGGTCCCTTCCAACCCAAACCATTCTATGACTCTGTGATGTTATAATAATTACATTTTCATTATGTAAATTGTAATGCCCCAAATAGTGGTCATCTCAGGAAACCAACTGATATTACAATTTTTGCTATCTTTTTTAAGAGATCTGTCTAGAAAGAAATTCCATTGCTGTAGATGCATTATGCAAGATGTATGCAGTATGTATATCACATTATTTCATGACTCTGCCTGTTCTCACCAGAATCTGCACTACCTTAAGTCGTTAGCAAAAAAAAAATCTTCTGCTGGACGTACAACCCAAACTCTCAGGATAAAACAAAATAGCCTAAAACCAACAATGATTTTCTAAGACACTAATTCTAGGACAACCTATAGATAAATGCCAATTATTGGTTAGGTCATTATATTAATATCATTCTATGACAAATTTGTTTGATACTTACAAACACACTCACTAAAAATGGAGGTCTACTAATCAATTACTAAAGTTTCATATAGTGTATTTGCAATGGCTAGCTTTGACCAATGGAGACTGATTATGCAACATTTTTGTGAAGAGTATATCCTACAGCCATTTATGTACACTTCTAGGTAAAGATGTTACCTTCAGTTGATTTTGTCTACTGAAATTTTAAGTGCTTTCTATATTGGATCCTTGCAAAGACCCCAGCGGATGTAGCCACCAATTAATATATCTAAATTTTTATATCTCTGATATTATGATGTGTCAAGATTTGAATGTGAATTTTGTTCTTCTAATTGAATTTGAGCATGTTTTTGGAGAAATATCATTATTCCCAGTACATGTTTGGCAGAATGACGAACATAAACAATGCGGTGCCCAAATACACTTTACAACTGGGACATGAACCTTGGTATTAAATTGTTTAACATGAGCTCAGCTGGACTCAATAGCAGAGACAAGAAGTTAACACCCTCCTTCCCCCAGTACATCCCCAAAATAAGTGAAAGTTCATAAAATCAACAGGGACAATATACAATGGAGTCCCACGTATATGCATGGTACCTGAGAAAAATTAGATTGCTCCTGTGTGTCAGCATAGATTTGCAATTAATGCCAATGTGAAGTTTTTTCATACCAAAAGAATGCACTTAAACACTGAAATGGTGCTGATTTGAGATACCATTGATTAGCTTGTGTCACAGAACTCCTTAATGAAAATCATTTTCTTTCATAGTGAGCCCTAAATGTTATCAATCAGAACCCAGTTGCCTATGGATGTGGACACCGTTTGAAATAATATGCTATCAGGATAAATAAGGACACTTTCATTTCTCAGCGTCAATGGAAAAGTGCTCAAAGCTTTTGGCTGTCTGTTTATGAATTTTAATGAGGCCTGGATTTGTCTCAGAAGGAAGCAGCCTTAGTTTTCAAAGTGATTCAGACAAGTCAGTACAATATTAGAAAACAGTACAAAAGCATGAGTGATAATATAATAAAGCACTTTGATGAAACTATGTTGGGGAGGGGAAGCTGGCTTACATAAAATCACCCCTTCTGTTTCTCCTCCTAAACTACAAAATTACCAACTTTGGATCTCTGTTTCCAATGTCATTTTCACCTTTTGTTGCTAAATATTTTGTGCTATGGAATGAAGAGTAAAAATAGTGGTTAATTGTTATATTTTAGTCTCAGAAGGAGAATGATTTGACCCTTTTCAACCATCAGACAATTGCAGGGCACACTCAAGTTAATTTTGGCTTTAGAAAATGTTTGCTTGCTTGAATTACTTTAGCAGGGTATTTAAATCCAGAATATGATTTATTGTTAGCATAACCTAATCCATTAGTGAGGACTTTGAGATTCCAAACCTAACCTCTGCTTTTCAAGTCATGCAGACATGTGCACACATTTATTTATTGCAGCAGCCGTGCAATACCTTTGTTCCAACAACAACCACAAATGGAGCTGCCTTGGGCCTAGGTCCCTATTCCAACCTCTTTCACAGAGTCATAGAATCACAGAATGGTTTGGGTTGGAAGGGACCTTAAAGATCACCTGGTTCCAGTCCCCCTGCCAGGGACACCTCCCACTAGACCAGGTTGCCCAAAGCCCCATCCAACCTGGCCTTGAACACTTCCAGGGATGGGGCATCCACAGCTTCTCTGGGCAGCCTGCTCCAGTGCCTCACCACCTTCTGAGTGAAGAATTTCTTCCTAATGTCTAGTCTAAATCTACCCTCTTTAGTTTAAAACTATTACCCCTTGTCCTGTCACTACACTCCCTGGTAAAAAGTCCCTCTCCATTTTTCCTGTAGGCCCCTTTTATGTATTGGAAAGACACAATAAGGTTTCCCTGGAGCTTTCTCTTCTCTAGGCTAAACATCCCCAACTCCCTCAGCTTGTCTTCATAGGAGAGGTGCTCCAGAACTCTGATCATCCTCATGGCCCTCCTCTGGACCCACTCTAATAGGCCCATGTCCTTTTTGTGCTGGGGGCCCCAGAGCTGAGTGCAGTACTGCAGGTGGAGGCTCACAAGAATGGAGTGGAGGAGGAGAACCACCTCCCTTGACCTGCTAGCTACCCTTCTTCTGATACAGCCCAGGATGCGATTGGCTTTCTGGGCTACAAGCACATGCTGCTGTATGATGTCGAGCTTTTCATCCTTCAACACCCCCAAGTACCTCTCCACAGAGATGCTCTCAATCCATTCTCCACCCAGCCTGTATTTGTGCTTGGGATTGCCCCGGCCCAGGTGCAGGACCTTGAACTTGGCCTTGTTGAACTTGATGAGGTTTGCACAGGCCCACCTCTCAAGCTCGTCGAGGTCCCTCTGTATGGCATCCCTTCTCTCTTTCCTCACTATGTTTTTTGTATTTCCTGTATTTCCCAGCTATTGGCAGGCCTATTCATTGTTTCCTTATCTGCAAAGTGGAGAACATCACTGCCGACTGTCACAATAACATCACAAGATTCATCTCTGTAACATCATCAACATTTCATGGGTCAGAATCAGAAGGATGCTACAGATGCATGGTGTAATGGCTGTGCTGACCGAAGGAGCTGAAATTTCCAGGACTGAACTCCTAGCTCTGTTGGCTAGACATGTGACAGTCACAATGTGTGCAATGTTTAAGGGTTTCTCTAATTTAGGCGTTCCCTTTGGAGATTGTGAATCTGGGTACATCCAGACCATATCCTTGGAAACAGGACATCTCAGTGTCCCAGACATCAGCTGCTGCATTTTGGGAACCAATGGCCTGACTAACACAGAGAACAGCTTAGCTTCAGTGTTTGATCAAGTCAAAATGTGCTTAAAGTTTCCCGGTCCTTGTGCCAGCCCAGCCTCTGCAGTTGGGCCACACAATCTGCCTCCCTGTTACTCCAACTTTGCTGCCATAACCATTAGTGTCTTGCTTTCCCCAACAAACCAGCCTCCAGGGTTCTGCAAAATGCTCACGTGCTCATGAAGAAACAATAGGTGAAAAAAGTCAATATTTGCCAAACAGAAAAGGCCAACTCCAGCATAAGGTTTCCATGACCTAGTGAGTCATGTGGAGTGAGAAAAGTGGTGAATACTGAATCCATTAAAATATGGTTGCTTTAGGTAATACCTGAGTGACTACAGAAGACCAATACTTAGAGAAAAATGGTTGCTGTCTGGACAGCAATCTGCTGATTTCTGGATTTATGCAGAGCTATTAAAGAGCCAGGTCCTGGTAAGACAAAGGGTCTCTCTTCGCTTGCTGCAAGAAAAAGCCAGCCTAGGACCACCACGAGTAGGGAGAACCAAGTGATTTCTCCCACTTCCCAACTCTGTCACCTGATCTCTCATCATGAGTGTCTCCCCTCCATGCTGCCATGTCCCGGCCTCCTTTGTAGGAAAACAGCGGGGTGGGAGGGTCCCCCTTTCAGCCTCCTCACTTGGCCTCCCATCTACAGTTCTTCCTGCTAGAAAGATCACACTTCTGTGAGACCAAGCAGATGAGCAGAAATGAAATAAAATGATAACACCTAGCTTGATGACGGGGAACAGTGTATTAGGTTTTAGAAATCTCCTAGGGAAGACTTTAATTTGCTCTCTCATATGAGTTACTTTGGACTTACTGTACTTACCTGCAGGATCTCCACTTTGCTTTCTGAAGGCAGATCTCTAGAATCCTAAATGCAACAACAGACAGAAATCCCAGGCTTGATCGGAACCTATGTGAGTTTTCATGTGTTCAGACAAAAATCTCAGTTCCTCCCCTGACGTTACTGTCAGGAACTTCTAAAAGCATTTACCATTCTGAACAAATGCAATAGATTCAAGTAAACTTGATGCTGTTGTTCTTCTTGTCTTCCTTTCATGTCTTTATCCTCGTTTCCTTCCATATCATTGTTTTATTCTCATCCTTACATACCGGATTGTTCTCTTCTAAAATCTTATTCCACATTCTCACATTCTGTTTTCACACCTCTTTCTTCCGCAGCTGTTCTAAAACAAAGTATCTGTTCTTCTCATTTCTTTTATCTTTCACAGAGATTCTGCCCCCTCTTCCTTCAAACTTGCTTACACTGGGGTCCAATTTTCTTTCAAATTCTCTTTAATTCCCCTTCACTTATTCTTAGTGCCATTTGCCAGCTGGTCTCCTTTGTCTTTGTTGCCTTTCCCTCATCTCTCTCAGACATTTGCTTGTCATGAAAGAGACAGGAGACAGTATTCTTAGTGTGGCAAAGACATAAACAGAATAACTGTGCATTTGAAAAAAAATCAGTTCATTATAGCTGAATGACAGACTCTAAGCCAGGTTAAGTATTGTCATGGTATCCTTCAAAAAAAAAGTTGGAAGTTGGCGGGGAATATTCAGTTCACTGCTAAACTTATCACTGGTTATTACTATATGAGAGCACATGATGTGTTGTATTCATTATATTCAGTTGATTGTGTAAAGCATGTTTAGGAAGTGGTAAATTCATGTGATATAGAAAAGGCTTTATTCTGGCATTTAAACCCTGCCACACCCAAAGAAAAAGGTTTTCTGCCTTGCAATAGGTTAACCATTAGCCCAGCAACAGAGTAGCTGTTAGCTGACTCTGTTTACTGTCTGGGTAGGTGATAACCACACCTATCCTTGAGGAGAGTCATTAACATTTTCCTGAAGGGGACAGAAAATAGCCTGAAGTATGAAACTTTTTTACTGATTAAGGGCTAGGGCACTGTTATAGGCATGTAATATAAATTTGCATCATTGTTGAAAAGTATGATCTCCCAAATCCCTTTTACCTTCTCTAAATGGAAAATAGATGCATAAGGATGGATCCCAGAACCACAGACTTGGTCATGCAAGTCTGAATCATCAAAACCACCTATCAGCTGGACAATATCAAGTAAAAGACACTTTTGGATGTAATCTAGGATGTAGATAGTTTTTATTCTATTTTCATGGCTGCTTACTTGCTTCTGTAACCTTTGGCATCTCATGATCTACATTTGGATTGTCAGAGAAATCAATTATTCTATATTATTTCAACTTAGCTCTTCTTAGAGCAATTTTAGGGTAACTGGCAAATGTGAATGTCTTCCAATGCTGTGGAACAGTGAGTGTTTAAACATAGTAGTGGGCCAGTTTTCAGATAGTCCACAAACTTAGAACATTGCTTCAGTGTACCTTAAGAGTAAACCTGAATTTCTTCACAGTGTTCATACTGTAGATGACAGCAACATCTCTTCCACAATCTTAATTCCTATTACTTTTAACATTGACCTGGTGCCTGGGAGTCATGGATTTGGGTTCTCCACATTCTGGTTTGGGATGCAGCCTAAAAGGTAATCACAGTCGATGCTTCTGTAACCCCAAGCATAAGATAACATGTTCTGATCCCAGCCTCCCAGTCACACTTTTGTTGTGCAGGATTGCATACTATTAACCCGCATCTACCAACAGGAGTATATACATTAGGTCAGCAGATCTCCTCCCCAGATAGGTCAGACTGTCCCTCTGCCCAGGGAAGTGGTTGAGTCACCATCCCTGGAGGTCTTTAAAAGACGTTTAGATGTTGAGCTTAGAGATATGGTTTAGTGTGGGCCTTGTTAGAGTTAGGTCAGAGGTTGGACTAGGTGATCTTGGAGGTCTCTTCCAACCTGAACAATTCTGTGATTCTGTGATTCTGTGAAATCACCCAGTTAAGCCACGAAAAGCTTGCAAGCTGGTCCAGGGGACAATTAAAAGAATTCCTGTTCATATGAACCTTTTGCTCAGGATTATCAATCTCCTGAGAAAAGGGCTGCTTAAAAATGCAGTAAAGATTATGTAACCAGATAAGAATGTACAAAGACTTTAAACAGTGTTGTAAAGATAGTAGTGTTTATTAAAAACCACATCTTCATGCATATCTGTGCACCCCATCTGAGGAGAACAGTTAAAACAATTAAGAAGTGTGTGAATTTGGAGGTACTCCCTCAGAAGACTGGTGCTATCTTAATATAAAAGCGACATTTATCGCCCAGGAGATAAACAAAGCATTTTATATACAAAATGGCAAATCAATTCATTGAAATACTCATGAGACTCACAATGCCTATTTTCCTAAGAAGGAAATTGAGGCTGTAGAATTTATGTAATGCAACCTGCCATGCCCAAGCCACGGATAATATTTGTGGTACCTGGGATTAAAGGTTAGGCACTCCTGAATCCTGGTCCCATGATGAGATTTGGAAGAGATTTGGAAACTTGTTTCCACTCACTGCAGAGTAAGCAGTGACAATAAGCCTTTGCCAGGGAAAAGTGATTGAGTGTCAGAACAACTGTCAAGCTTTAACCTCATCAGGTGGGAATGAACTTCAAAACAGAAAGGTATAAAGTAGTACAAGCCCTAAAGCCACATTCTCTGTCTTGAGATGGAAGTTATGAACCACAGAAATCCTGTGTCAGCAGATCTCAGATCATGGCAGGCATGCAGGGAATAAAGAGATTATCAAAACTGGGATGAGCCAAACCCATGACGTACAGCCCTGCAAATGATCTGCTATTCAACAGATGCCAGCACAGAGCTTTCAACACTGGGGACAGATGTTTGAAATGCCTAATGGAGCAAGAAGCCCTGCCTCTGCACGTTGAACCTGCTTCTGGAGTGTCCGCAAGCGCTTGGCCAGGCAAGTACGACGGCAGTTTAATTTTCTGCTCCCAGAATGACGACTTCCTGCACAGGCTGTTAGAGACCTCGTTGCTGATCTAGGTGAAATGCTTAGGTTTTATGTTTTGAAATAAGCAGATCTCTGACAACTGCCTGAGATTTGCTTGGTTTTCATACATACAAACACAGCAATTGTAAGCATTGCAGCTAAAAGGGAATATGAATATTTGTTACAAAATATCTGAATTCACAGACCACTGGTACCCATAAATCCAGTCTTACAGTATATTAGAAAAAAAAATAGCATGCTTAGTCAAGTAGTCTATATCTTAATAAAAAAAACAGTGATTCATATTTCCAGCCACAGCAAACAAATAATCTTAAGAACATCCTCTTAGGTATTGGGGAATGGTACTTGTGTCATTATCCCATTTTACTGATGAGAAAATCAAGACCTCAGCTTCCTGCAGGAGAAACTCATCATAATTTATATCTGATCTCTGGCACTGAGAGGAATCCTGTATGAGCCCCTTTCCATCTGTAACTCCAATTAGCTTTACTCCTGCTTCAGGTGTATATGACTCTTTCAAGACTTCAAACTGGGAGCAGCACTGTTTGAGCTAAGGCTAAAATGGTCAACTAGTATAAACGAGCATAGCTTCCTATGACAGACTGGAACAATGTAAATACAGGCAATTATATCATCTTTGTTTTTTTATGTTATGGGAAGCTGAAAATATTAAGCACTTGAGACCTCCATTACTTAATAAAAGTCATTAGGAACACTTGTTTGAATGGATACCAACATCAAAACAGGGACACGAGACAGTAAACTTAGCTTTATTGCTCTGTAAAGTCTGTCTTTATTGCCTACTGATTTGTTTTTCTTTGCTATATCCATTGATGGGATTTTTTTGAAGGATTAATTTTTCCTCGTTTACTTATCATTTTTCTAGATAAAGTTCTGGGATGAGCTCAAGAAGTTTTGTTCTTTGCCTCATCAACCCCAGAGATTTTTTCTCTTAACTTGGAAAGGCTTATGGCCTGACATTGGAAACACAAAGACCAAGCAAGCATTGCCCTTCACTATAGATTGGATATTGAACTGTCAGCGTAGCCTCCCTGTGGACACTTCAGTTTACTGTACAGATGCCTGTAGGGGAAAACAGAAACCAGAAAAATACTTTCCTTTTCACAAGATTTGTACTCTGTGCTTACAAATGCCGAACTGTCCATCAAAGGAATCTTTGGCCACTTTTTCCCCATCATGATGAGTCCCCACTGAAAGTGCCCAGCATGGAAGAAACATGGACAGACCGATATTCTCCATACCTGCACACTCAACATCATCTACAGATTGGCTACCACTGTGCTTAGAAAGAGAGGTCACCATTAGCTTTTTGTGGGGGTTGTCTCCAAATTAAAAGTGCTGGATACAAGTGCTGTATCTTTCCTACAGAACTGTCTATGACATATCTAGTTTAAAATGTCACTGAAGCTACAAATTGCCTTGGATATTCACGAGGAAGTCCAGAAAACTCTCTTCTGGATAGTTGAAAAGAGATGGCTGGGGCTTGTGGAATTTGTTTAGAGATGATAATCTCTGCACAGTGAAAATAATTTTTCGAGCTTTCAAAGGATTTTTCTAGCTTTCCACATTTCTCCAGACTTGTAATTCCAAACTACGGTCCTCATTCTGTTCCCAGCCCTTATAAATCTACATGTTAGGCTGCTTCACATTCTTTACTCCTTATTACAGAAAAAAATAAATACAATTGTTCCTGCCTGAATCATTCATTTTCCCCATAAGCCACTCCTGCCACCTGTCCAACACTACAGTGTTTCAATCTGGTAAACATGGTGAAGAATCTTAGATTTTGTGGGATCCCAAGGCATTAGTGAATTAGGAACTGGTTTTCTTGTATTTTACAGTAATGTTAATAAAACACATAATTGCCAGAAGAGATTTTTCTTCTTTGTAATCAAAGGCAATTGAACGTTATTTACTGTATGGTCAGTATGAGCCCGAATAATATGAATTATAATCACAAAAGAGCTTTTAAGTGATTGGGAAATAACAGCTAGTTAAAAAAACAACAACAACAAAAAAAACCCAACAACCAAACCCAGGAACACAATAAACACAATGCCATTTTAGTGCATTTCTGGGAATACTTAATTAGAGCTATGCAGCACAAATCAATATTAAAGCTTCATAACACATTTATACCTTTAAAAATTCGCTGGGATTTAAATCCAAACAAAGGCTGCTAAGTGACAAAGACATAACAGAATTACTACTGTAGGCTAGAATACTGGCTATAAAAAATAATCATGCCGTTGTCTATCAGCAGTTCTGCAGTGGGCCTGGTAGAAACAACTTCTCTTGAAATCCAAAAGAGAAAAACAAAAACAAAATCTTCCCAAACCTGTTTTATCTGTACAGGTGTTACTTACTTCCTAAATGGAACGACAGTCAGACAATTAGAGGAGCATATCCCTTACTGCAAAAGATTTCTCAATTTTTTTTAAATGTGGGACTGTCATAATGGAAATGAGTGGCAAATAACATGCTGATGGGCACATTAAAACTGGTAACAAGCAAATTTTTGAACAGCTCTCTGAGCTTTTCCACCACAGTTTCCTTAGCAGCAATACTCCTTTTACAGATACCCGCCCCCCCCAAATAATCATTTCATTTCATTTCATTTCATTTCATTTCATTTCATTTCATTTCATTTCGGTGTAGAAACACGCTCACATTCAACCAGCTTCATGTGGAGACAATCTAACATTTGTATTACAAAGTAAGCTGACCTGCAAGAAATGTGGTTCTAATTAACTAGATCTAGAGTTTGGATTCTGATTATTTCTAAGCGGTAGTATTTATGCATAGAAGCATTTTCCTCCCTCTTCTAATCCACGCTGTTAAAAATTTTGTCCAGCATTTTTTTACAGCTGAGCCACGGACAGATCCTTCTGTTAGCCTTTGACAAATGCTGCAACACACCTTCCACGCTCATTTGCAGCCTTTCCTTCTGACCTGTTCATTTGCCTTGCTGACTCCACACGTGCTGCAGTTTTCCTGCCTCCCACGCATCAGCCTTGCCTTTCTGGGTCACCCACTCCTCTCCACATCCTTTCCTGAGGCTGATTCCTGCCTCTATGCAGCCAGCAGCCATCACTTTCAAGCCAGCACCATCCAGTTTTTCCAGACACCACTGTGAGACGCAGGAGGAGCATCCAGGGAGGGGGCAGCAACCACCTCCTTTGGAAGGACGCTTGGTGAAATATTCAAGGTGGTTGTGTCCCTGCCATGCTGGTCAAGATTGTCTCATTGGCACCTTGTTCCTGCTGACTTTCGAGAAAGACTTTGTATTTGATGTTGCAATCCCTGAAAAAAGACATTCTGTGTCTTGCGTTTGTGCCATGACTTTTAGCTGATGGATGTGCCTGGCCCCATCAGCCCTGTGATGTTGGCATTACTTTATCAAAGAAGAAACCAGCGCAGGGGTAGCAGCAATCTTCTAAGTTGGGGTCTGACTCTGTAGAAGTTCAACTTTTTGTTCCCTTTGGTCTTAATAACTTTTTTAGCATCAAAATCTGTTTTTTAAATCTGATGACATTAGAGGGCCACAAAAGAGAATTTATGAAAGTCATTATCCATGGGCTAAATGCTGTACAAACTGCATGTGATATTTACATAGTTCTTCCACATTGACTGAACAAACACATGACGTACAGTCCATGTTTATAAAATGTCATGTAACCAAAATTTTTGTTCAAGAAGTTATATGGTGAAATCACGAAACAATTTTAGTATAAAACAAAACCCATGACTTTGATTAGTACTTTGAAGTGAAATCTGTCCCTAGGCCACCTTTTTGACACACAGTCATGTGGATACCAGAACAGCACCTTGTTAGAGTGAGACTAAGCAATGAAGGTGCTAAATGAGAAAAAACAACTTTACAGACAATTAGCATCCAGCACTTACTAGAAACACAGTTAGTGTTTCAATCAGCATACCTCCATGTACAAGCAGCATTTCATAGTCTAATGTTAATTATCCTTTCTTTTATATTAAATTCTACATCAGCGACCTTGCTTCTCTTCAAAGAAAATGTCAATAAGAAAAGGTTTGCATTCCTGCTAGTATTCATATTTCATACACAGACTAAAGTCTCAACACATTTTTAAAAATTCAAGTACAACTAAGATGTGGCAAAGTAGATCATACATATTAAAGCATCGTGTGGATTGCATATACTAAAGTCCCTGTATCTACCTATGCACATAGCTAGAAACCAGACTCTTCTCAATGATTTTCAACTAAGCACTTGCATCCTAGGTGTTTCAATATTTTGTAGTGTAAGTTCTTACCCTGTAGGTTTTGTTGTGTGAATTTCATTTTCAAAATAAATGTTTGTGGATTAGTTTTGGTCTGCAGACTACAATTTAGCACATGGATGAAAATGAGACAGACTCAAATATAATTCACACTATAAAATGCAGCTGGATGTACTGAAGTACAGCTGGGATGCACAGGCATGGAGTTCATTGATGGTTACAAATATTCTGAACTATCTGAACATTTCCAAAAGCAGTGAATGTAACACATATTAACTTCTACTTTATGAAATCACATTTTATTTTTTCAACATTCCATGATGAAGAATGAAAGGTGGAAAAATCTGTTTTAAAATGCAGCCTGTTTTGTCTTGCCCAGCAAAACATTTCTTCCTTTTTCTAAACAATTCATGTTGAAAAGAAATGATATAACTGATTGAATTTAGTTTTTTATACACTCCATATATCAAGGTATCCTGAGCTGAATTTTATGTTCCTTAATCCTGTTCAGAAACGTTTTTATCATGAAATAATAATCGGCCCCTTGAAATTCAAATCTATAACAGATAATTGACACATTAACTCCAGAATGGTAAGAGGATATGTGGAACTATTTTCAGCTGCTATCAATTGTACATGGCTGTGCTTCTGAAGCACTTAGTACACATGAATTGCTGATACATTTTCTGAAAGGGATAGGCTTTGTAGAATGATTATTTCTGTAAAGAGATGTACCATAGGTTTTTGCCTTTGCTTTCCATAATGCACACAGTAATGTCTGGGAAAGTTAAACACATTGTAAAGAAAGCAGACCATATAAAATAAATTGAAACTGTATTTTAATCCCATTTTACACCAGCTGTGACATTGCTTTATATATCAGGAACACAAGATGCACAAATATTTTCTCATTTGGCTCCTAAGTTGAAGATGACATGGCTGGAAGAAATTGCTTATACAACTAAAATTTCATCTGAATAGTTGTGTGTATGATTCATGCCATTCCATTCAAAGTATAATTTTAGTCTACTTTCACTTGCCCTTGAAAAGTTTTTTCAAGAGAATCTTGAGAAAGTCTAATAGGCAGGGGAAAGCTAGGAGGTAGAAGATTATGACCTTCTTTGTCATTGCTCTATACTTCAAGAAGCTTATTGAGGTTATAGGGCATATCCAGTAAGAGACCAGCTAAAATGGGATTTAATAAGAAATTAGATGTCTAAATTGTGACCCTGAGACCCCTTGCTCTCCACCTCCATTATGTCTCCCATAATAACTTTGAGGGAACATCTGCAAAGCACTGGGCAGAACTGGGCCAAAAATTTTGTGGTAGTGAATGACAGTGCGCAGGTGCAGGGTGCAGGCTGGCCAGAGCCTGACCATGGCATGGGGCTTGATGGATCTGCTCCCAGCACTGGTGGGCAGCCCTCTGCTGTCTGTAGCACCACCATGCTGTGCAGCCCTGGCCTGGGCATGAGCAAAGCCCCAGAAGTCCTCCCCTAAAAGGAGACCAAGGCTCAGTTTCCTCGTGGATTGAAATGGTGGATGTACGCTCTTCCATCCCAAAAGAGTATACTAAAACACACAAGAGTCAGCAAACCACAGGACTCAGTCAATACAGGAGGAAAGTTTTCATGGTGTGATGAGAAATAGCCCCATCTTTTAGTATGGTTGTGCCACATGCTTCCTTTGAGGTACCTGGCACCACCAGTCAGAATAATGAAGAGGTACCTGTCATGTAACGGGATCATCAAGTTCTCTTGTACATGTATGCACATCTCTTTGATTTATTAAGGAATATGATTTCTTAAGGAAGGGAAAGCTGAGTACTCTCAGCTTCTCCTACGTTTAAAACTAAGATCTAATCCCAAGTAATGTAAACTTACCACCTGGTTGTATTTATGCCTAAAAAATCACTGAGTAAACTATTGTCATGAGCTGTATCCATACTTTGGGTTAGAGGTTGCCCATCCTTCACATAGCATCAGCCTGCTCTCCAAGGAAAGGAGGCAGTGGTGCTTATACTCATGCTCTGGATCATTTGTCTACATTAAAACTGATCTTGTGCTACCAAAATGTCTTTTTAGGGCTATTATTCTGTGAAGTACATATTAGAGATTTCATACACACTCAGCTTATTATTGCAGATCAGTTTTACGGACTTTGTTGAGCTACTGAAATCTGTGTGATGTGGTTTGATATTCACAAAACTCAGACCTCTGATTTTATAAAAACACTTACGAAGCGTTATGTGCATGTGCACATATGAACATGTGGAACCCAAAACACCCTCATCATTTTCTTTATTTTCCCTAAAGCAAATGTTTCGTTTGAGATGCTCCATGAGAACTCTCATACAGTTTTTCTACATATTTCTTTTCATCCTTGGCTTCTCTACTGATGCCCCCTTAAAGCAGAGAGGTAGGTATGCTGTTAATGTTGGTGGCTGAATTGTATGGTGAGCTTTCTTATGTGTTGTAGGGTAGGTTTGCCTGCTCTGCTCTAAAGCAGCTCTGTTGATGCCTTTAGCAGGGAATTATAACCTTCCTGTTGCCATTTGCTTTTACCTTGTTGTTTTAGCCATAGGATCCCACTCATAACAGATTGGAAACAAACTTTTTTAAATGTAGCATGTTTTCAAATCCTGCATATTTAAAATATTTGCAGTATGGAAAAATAAAAATTACGTTATGAGTTTAAAGCTGATCTCTCAAAGTCATTTCTGAAACAACTAAGCTTTAGTAGAACATGTGTATGACCAGCCTGTGACCTTGAGCTTCCAGTTCCTCTTCAGAGAGATATGGATATGAGTATGGATACAGGCACAGAAAAATGTTCCCAAAACCTTAAAAGTATAAATATGAATTAGAAAGTACCTCTTCCAAGCCTTTCCACAGTTGTAAAGAGGTCCACTTAGAAATAAAATATCTTCTCATCTATACAGAAATTAATCTGCTGTGAATATCCATGTATTAAAAGAAAAGCATGTTCATCATCTTCAATCTCACTTCTTAGTAGACTCAGGATATCTAGATCGATCAATCTATCTATCCATCCATCTATCTATCTATCTATCTATCTATCTATCTATCTATCTAATTTTTTTTACTGTTTCTACATTTCTCCTTCTTTCCAGGTTCTCACCATAATTTTAAGACCATCAAGCAAGGCCATTTGGCCTTCAAGCTCTTCAGGCAACAAAGTGAATAAAGCCCAGCTTGCCATGACCAGCTGAACTTTGTACCCATTATAGTCTCTTCTTCTGTAGTGCTATTCTGCATGTCTTCTAACAGGCCAGAGACAGGGCATATCATAACTGCTAATCTGCAGCTAAGTGTATGCTTACAGTACCAGCCAGTCTGCACATGCACACTGATTGACTGGATCACTTTTGCCAAACACAAAGCGTCTTTGAAAAGGAAACTCAGCCATTACTGTAACTAAAGTCCCTCTCCCTGTTTAGACACTGATTTCAACTGACATTGTAAGAAAACCTCTTTGAGACTTACATTCCTCCAAAGGTGGTAAAAGTTGGACAACAAATTCAAAACTCTTAAGCAAGAAGAAAGACAGACAGACAAGTAGAGATTGCATAATTGTAATTTCCTCAGGAAACCATGTTAAAAACAGATTCCTAAGTCCTTAGATGTAATAATTACAGTCATTACCACATAATATACATTTCCATTAGCATTAACTCATTGAATACAGATAACCTTTGGAATTTAAAGTGGATAACGCCCTTTTTTTTGGTCATTTTAAAAAAGAATTAAATCTGAGGCAATTAAGAGTCATTAAAGTATATGATTCATGGAGACCCAGTTTTCAAATCTGAATGCCTAAGCTAGCAAAATTTCTATATTTAGGTGTTGAACCAATATGTTTGATGATGTTTGTCACATTCCCAAGTTTCCTGCTGGAAATTTCAAAAGCCAGGTGTGGTCTTGGTCTCCATACTTTACCCAAACAAATTTGAGTGGCAAGCATATATTACATCTGCATTGATTTTCTTACCCACAGATTCTCAGCTTGAAGGTCTTATATTTGTTCAGCTAGGAATAACCATACTGCCTGCTTATGATGAGGCACATAACAGATCAGAGACAGGGCACATAATGATTTTTACACAGTCGTGTAATGGAGACAATCATTCACAACAGTCATTCCCTGCTCAAAAACAGGTGAACATCATATGAAGTTAGTAGGTGGCAATTTCAAAGCAACACATAAGAGTTCAGTGGTTGAATTTCTTGCCAGAGGAAGTTGAGAATGCTAACATTTTTATGGATTAAAAAGCTATCAGCCAAACTGACAAGGGAACACAAAAAACACCAGTGATCTGCAAACCACAAATCACTAGAAGCTAAAGGATTATTCTGGAAAAGTATCTCTTTATATCTTAGACATCTGCTGTAGGCCACCATTTCTTTTACCTCTTTACAGAAGAAACAGTATTTTATTCAGGCAGATATCCGTACTGTCTCATATACCTGTCAAGCAACCCAAACTCCTACACACAGCAGCAAAAGACCCTTCTCTACCCTCATGCCCTACAGTCCAGGACCAGGAGATTGCAAGTAGTTATGCTTCGTTACAGCACTGAAAACATTCAGACTGTCACTGTTGTTCAAAATGTCCAATTTTAGCAAACAAGCGGAGTTAGTGGGGAAGGGACTTCTAGGTTCAAAGTAATTCTTCAACTCTTTTCAGTTGAGTTCTCTCACCATGAAAAGGCAGGCCTAGTCTTCCTACCATGCTGGGAACTGGTATATAAAATGCTGAGAACAAATTGCAGTATGTTTCAATGTTACTTTTAATTAGATGTTTTATAAGAAATGAACCTTTTATCTGCTATTTATTTTCATACTAATTGTTTCTGTATAATATCTATTGTTCTTCAGCAGTCTTGCCTCATAAAGTGTTACGTATATTTCCTTTTAAAAATTAGCACTTCTATAACTGCCAAACACACAGTGGTCAAAAGACATCAAAGCATTTTTTTCATCAGAACAGATTTCATTCATTGAATATGGCTTCACAGCACTTTCATACTAATGCTTTATAAATTAATCATCAGGAATGGGTGCCAAGTAAGTTATACATTTTCTCGGTGAAGAGGATATACAATATTTTCTCTAAAACAGAGGCTTCCTGTTTCTTGTTACCTGTGTAATAGAAAAAAAAAATAATTAATATTTTCAAGAAAGTTCCTCTGTTTTTTCTGTGTACTTAATATGATATGCTTTCCCAAACTATGTTTGGACATATGTTGTCCTTGTTTGGAAGCATTTTAATTAAGGGTGTGTTTGTAAATATAAAGAACATTCTATACATATAGTTTGCTTGCATGAAGGAAGTTATCATCAGACAAATCAAGGTAGCATAGTACAATACACTTCACAGCAAGAACCGGGGAACATTTTTCAGATGAACTGCACCAAAAAATGCCATTTCAGATTGACGATGAGTGTGCAAATGATCTCAAGCATAAGAAATACCAAATACCACAGGTTTTGAAAATTTCAAAGTGAATGTAATATTTCAATGTTTTATCAGGATAAATGTGCCTAGGTAGAGTATTTATATTTGACAAAAAACAAAACAAAACAAAACAAAACAAAAAAACAACAACAAAAAAACAATAATGCAACTTTATAATTTTCTTAAGTCCAATTTTGGTGTTTCATATATACATGAAATTCAGAGCATATGAAATCATTTTCAATTTTATGTAATACAAATTAATCTCAGTTCTGCACCAGCCCAAACAAGATTAATTTCTTGCATCTCTACATTCTAAAAGGCAGTTTTTATACCTTGTGAAATCCAAACAATATCAAGAGAATATTAGAATTGTGAGGAGACTCTTGGAGGTCTTTTCCAACCTAAATGATTCTGTGATTCTGTGATTCTGAGACCACACAGAGAACTGCAAATTAAAACTCAAAACCTTTAAGTCCTCTCCTCTCCTCTCCTCTCCTCTCCTCTCCTCTCCTCT
>VXAA01005564.1:260543-277904 GCA_013399115.1 Anseranas semipalmata | reverse complement strand
TCTAATATAGAGAGCCACGCCATATCCATATATATGGATATGTGCATGTATGTAGTGTATATGTGTACCCTGTGTGCATATGCCTATGGGTACACAACTTCAGCCTCACTACTGGTTGAACCTGGGGTCACAGAGCTGCAGCAGCCTCACTGCTCTTGGGCTGTCAGATACAGCTTGATGTATTTCCCCCTAAAAACAACCAAAGCAGAGGATACCTTACAATGATAGTGCTGAGGTTTTAGTTAAAAATTACACCTGTAAGCATAAGGCTATTGATGCTTTACTTAGACATAGGAATTTGAAGTTTCATACATTGAAATTTCATACATTGAAAGTCTTTATTTTATTAACTTTGATTGGCTTATGAGGAAAGATGTAGATCATCATGATAGTTTTAAGAATTTCTCGGAAATGGCACCACTGATTCTGTGGCACAGAGCTCATTTTACATAAACCAGATAAACTGGGGTTGAATCAACTTCATTTAATTTTGTTAATCTAAAATTTAAAGGTGCTTGCTCAGGTTCATGAACCTTTTAGGATGGGAGAAGTCACCCTGTCCTTCCATTGTCTATCATGGAAGCTCAGACAATGCAGTTAATTTTTAAAGACCTAAACTTGAAATGAATGCTCTGATTAGAAACCAGATAATGAACGAAACTGATCTGCCAATACACTTGCACTATAAAGGCTAAGACAGGACTTGTATTCCAGGTAATCTTTCTGTGGTTGTTGTCATTATTGCTGCTGGGCACAGAGTGAAGTTAATTCCCACTAAATAATCTCTACTAGGCTGTAGTTTAAATAACAACATAAAAATTGTATGAAAATAATAGGTATTTTTTTTTGCTCAATAAATGCATTAAAAAAAAAAAAAGAAACAAAAAATAACCTAGCTAGAAATGTTTTTTTTCCCAGGAAAATAATCTGAGATATACTGTATTACAGAAGTTAGATTGTACATGTACTAAAGTCTGTCACATAGCATCCTGGACAACCATCATACTATCCTTTCCCAAAGACAAATTTCACTTTAATATTAGTTTTTAATCCCACTGCTCCTTTCAGAAGGCTGTCATGATCTCATGTCCTTCAGCCTGCTTATTTTCTCTTCCCCCAACTAATTTACACCTATTGATTCTCAAGCCAAAATTGTTTTTATCCGCATTTAGTTCTTGGTCCTACTGCTGCTCCCATCCCTCCACTTCTATTTTTCATGGAATCATGGTCACCCTTAAAGATATGGCCAGTTTTCTTGTTGCCAGTCATAACTTCCTAACCATTGTTTGTTATTCTCAGTATAAAGGCAACTGTATGATAATTCATTGACATCACTATGTAATTTGGTGTAAATGGTTCTCACTGTGTCTCAGTTGCTAATGTTGTACAAACATATTAAACCAATTCGTCCATAGAAAACCATTGAGAAAATATGATGCCCTTTTGAACATATACAAATACATCTTATTTACTTTTTTTAAGGTGAAGTTATTATGAACACAGAAATGAAAGCACTTCCCCCATCCTTAGAGGAGGGGAACTGAATTATTTTATATTGAAATTAAGAAACTATACCTATGCTAAGTGAAAATGACTGTCTTACCTCATCAAATCAAAATAGAAGTACTTTTCATTTTGTTCATCTTCGCAGCTTCCCCCCTCTCCCCACCCTTTTCCCATACTCTTACATTTTCCCTTTGATTTTGCTGAACAGAGATATCTGTTTTAATTCATGTACTTGCTTTCAGATATAAACACTTCACTAAGAGCAAAGCTCACATAAAACATAGATACTTGCACCTACATTGTGCCTGAAGAGGTAAATTGGAATGGACAGAGGTGAGGGCTAGTGATGAATACACCAGGGTAAATTCCTTCATGTTCTACTACAAAGTCTGCCTGCCACCGTGAAGCGATCAACTGAATAACTTCCAGATGATTATATAATTCCTCTCATTTCAGAAAAAGAGGGTGAAAAAGGTTTTGCATATAAAAAGGATTAAAAGTGCATTGATTTTGATTCTACTATTGTTTGAAAAGAAAAATATCTGATCCTACCTCTTCACAGGCAGTCCTGAAATCCATGTGCTATGACACAGCAAGTGATATTTGTCTAAAATAGAGAGAAAGATACCATTAGAATGAAAAAGATATTGCAAAACATAAAAGTTATCTGTCTGAGCTGTGCAATTGATCTACCCTTTGTCAGGTCCAGTTATAGTCATTGCTTAAAAAGGAAATTATGAAAGTTGCAACAGGATTAGGAAGTATAAGATGTTGCAAGTTGTTCCTGGTTCTTATAAAGTACACAAGTTGGTTTCATTGAGTACAATCAGAAGAATTCTTGTGTTCCCACAATTTCCTTCATCCCATGGGGCATTCAAACTTACTTTTCTTATTGCAAGTGTGAGTTTATTTTTCATTTCTTTTCAAAAGTAAGGGTAACACTTCAGAAGGAGACAATTAAATGTTGCTCTTCAGAATGCCCCCTCTCTCATGAAAGATTTTTTTGTTTTTCTTTTCTCCCATAATTAAAAACCATCAAGTATCGATACGTTTGTCTCACATTTGATTAACATACATAATCTCTCCAAGGGAGCCAGTGTCATTTAACAGTCTGTTGACCACAGAAATATTTATGAGTTGAAAAAACAAATGTTAGAAAAGTCAGGAATATGTGTGAGGACTGGCAAAATGTCACACCAAATCCTGTGATTATTATTTTGCTAGGCCTTTACCTAAAGTGTACTTAACCCAATGCACACTTATGCATCAGTTATGTATGAGATAAAGCTACTGGAACAGGCTGTTATCAGAGGATAATAACAGTGTCCTGCTGTTGGTTCGGCAATAGAAATACTCATGCATCTGCCAATAACATTTCCAGGAAACACTTCCTGGGCAAAACAGACATTTCATTCAATGACTGGAGATACAAAACCTGTAACAAAATCCTGTCCATCAAGTATTTTATTATTACTCTGAATGAATCATATGCTTACAACTATTTGTGTAAATATAGTACTCAAAGCTCTAACCTATGTTTAAAATGAAATTATAAAAAATTCTCACATACCACAAAAATGCAAATCTTAATTCAAAAATCTCTTAATCTCTTAAGTATCTTAATTTGTTTTGCTGCCATGTATGTAGCTGTATTAAACCCAAGCACACACATGTGGTAACATTCTGTATTTACCGAGCTTGGTCGGGTTTGCAGCCTGTGCTCTAGGCTTATTTCTAGCAGAGCTAGCCTAGGTTGGCTAGGTTAAAGTGCATCATCATTCCTTCCTTGTCAGCTTTAGATGTGCAACAAGAGCTAATAAACATCTATATCTGTAATTCTGCTCTCAAAATGCTCATAAGAAACAAGGTCACTACTGCAGTCTTGAAGACTTTTCACTCTGGTGGGACAGTCATTGTGCAATGAAGTATGTTTCCTTGTAATTTTTAAGAACTCTCCTTCCTGGGGCTGAGCAAGCTGAATTGGGAAGGAGGATTTACTCAAAGTATTCTGAGAAGATTTTAGCTCTCTAGAACGAGAAACTTATGTATCTTTAAAATACAAACCGAAGTACTGCACAGTGTTCTCCTTTCTGGGGCCTTGACTACGTCAGATCAGTAACTCCTACTGCAGTCAAAAGTGTCTCCTCTTATGCTCTGCTTTATTAATAAAAGTTCTGCAAAGTTTGGGTTTGGGCAACATTGGTTCCACAGTAAATGACAAGTCCTCTTTCATTCTTTTTTAGCTAAACTTTGAACTAAATCCTGTTTAACCCAGCTCACTGCTACAATTTGGTATCATTCCATTTTAATCCCTTTTGTTGTTTATGTGTATGTATTTATGTCTTTATTTAATAAATATTTGTATTACCATGTAGAAGGAAAGTTAAGGCTCCCCAGCAACATATCAGATTGTATGCACAACTTGGGACCTAAAATTAGTTCTATTTTTGATCAGATAATAATTTAGTGAATCTAGTATGAAGCTTCGTACGAAAACCAACTTTACAATAAAAAAAAAACTTTTAAACATCTAAAACACCACTGCCATTATTCTAGCATGTTTAACATGCTGGGTGATGTTATTAATGAAAAGCAGGAGCCCCAGTTCTCTATACTATGACTTGAGATCTGTCATGGCAAATAAAACCATTCTCCTTCAGTGAGACAGTCCTCAAACTATAAATACTGCCTCCCACTATCTGTTGATTTTTGGTGAATCTACCTGCTGATCACCTTGTGACACTTCCTTTTTTCCCTTATATGCTAAATTACACATAGATAAAATAGAAAATACAACTAATACTCTGTTGACATCCTTTTCCCAGTGAAGTAATTCCTTTGGTTCCCAAAGGAAAGTTACACACAGAGTTACATAGAATCACAGAATGGTTTGGATTGGAAAGGACCTTAGAGATCATCTGGTTCCAACCCACCTGCCATGGGCAGGGACACCTCCCACTAGACCAAGTTGCTCAAAGCCCCATCCAGCCTGGCCTTGAACACCCCCAGGGATGGGGCATCCACAGCTTCTCTGGGCAACCTGTGCCAGTGCCTCACCCCCCTCACAGTGAAGAATTTCCTTCCAATATCTAATCTAAATCTGCCTTCTTTTTTTTTTTTTAGTTTAAAACCATTATCCACTATCACTACACTCCCTGATAAAGAGTCCCTCTCCAGCTTTCTTGTAGGCCCCCTTTAAGTACTGTAAGGCTGCTATAAGGTCTCCCTGGACCATTCTCTTCGCTATGGTTAAATAACCCCAACTCTTTCAGCCTGTCTTCACAGGAGAGGTGCTCCAGCCCTCTGATCATCCTTGTGGCCCTTCTCTGGACTTGTTTTAACAGGTCCATGTCTTTCTTATGCTGGGGGACCCAGAGCTGAAAGCAGTATGGCAGAAGGGGTCTCACAAGAGTGAAGTGGAAGGGGAAGAATCACTTCCCTCAACCTGCTGGCCACGCTTCTTCAGATGCAGCCCAGGATACAGTTGGCTTTGTGGACTGCAAGCGCACATTGCCGGATCATGTTCATTTTTTCATCCACCAACATCCCAAGTCCTTCATTGCAGGGCTGCTGCCAATCCACTCATCACCCAGCCTCTATTTGTGCTTGGGATTGGCCCGACCCAGGTGCAGGACCTTGCACTTGGCCTTGTTGAACTTCATGGGGTTCGCACAGGCCCACCTCTCAAGCCTGGCCAGGTCACTCTGGATGGCATCCCTTCCCTCCAGCGTGTCGACCGCACCACGCAGCTTGGTATTATCCACGAACTTGCTGAGGGTGCACTCAATCCCACTGTCCATGTCACCAACAAAGATGCTAAATAGCACCAGTCCCGACACTGACCCCTGAGGAAAACCACTTGTCACTGATCTCCACTTGGACATTGAGCCGTCGACCACAACACGTT
Source organism: Anseranas semipalmata (assembly GCA_013399115.1). Taxonomy (NCBI): domain Eukaryota; kingdom Metazoa; phylum Chordata; class Aves; order Anseriformes; family Anseranatidae; genus Anseranas; species Anseranas semipalmata. Next base: position 272,491 of record VXAA01005564.1, on the reverse strand, counting down.
GAGTGTGACCATCCAGCCATTTCCTTTTCAACAGAGTGTTCATTCATCAAATCCATGTCCCTTCAATTTAGAAACAAGGATGTCATGTGGGACAGTGTCAAATGCTTTGCACAAGTCCAGGTAGATGTTGTCAGTTGCTCTTCCCCTATCCACCAATGCTGTGACCCTGAGGTAGAAGCCCACCAAATTTGTCAGGCACGATCTGCCATTACTGAAGCCATGTTGGCTTTCACCAGTCACCTCTTTGTTTTCCATGTATCTTAGCATAGTTTCCAAGAGAATCTGCTCTATGATCTTGCCAGGAACAGTGGTGAGACTGACTGGCCTGTAACTCCCCAGGTCTTCCTTTCATCCCTTTTTAAAAATGGGGGTTCCCCTCTTCCCATCAGTGGGAACTTTACCAGACTGCCACGACTTTTTAAACATGACAGATAGAGGCTTAGCAACTTCATCTGCCAGGACCCACAGATGCATCTCATCTGGTCCCATGGACTTGTGCACCTACAGGTTCCTTAGATGGTCTCCAACCTGATCCTTTCCTGCAGTGGGCGGTTCTTCATTCTCCCACTCCCTGCCTTTGCCTTCTGTGACTTTTCCTCTTGGAAAGGTGGCTGGAGGCAATTTTTCATGATTGATTACCTGAGCTTTTACTATTAATATGATGTCTAAACTGTAAATCTGGAACTACATAACTGTGAGCACAAATCACACTTCTTGCAGTTAGTGTACCTTTTTTTCAGGCATTCAACAACTCAGTCACTGATCTTTGCAATATGGCTGCCACTGTTTCTGTATTGCACTGTATTTCCAGCTGGTTCTTAGCTGTGGCTGTGCTCAGAGCAGAAATCAAGCCCATTATCAATGCTTCTTTTTCAGTCCGCCAACATTTTTTTAACATTTGATATTTTAGAAACAGCACACAGAAGCTTGGATTACAAAGTGCATTACCTCATATATCAGCTTAGAAACTTCATTTTTTCCCACATTTCAACCCTGAATAAACTCTCTAGATTATTAAATTACAGGAATACATATCATGCATCACACAGAAATTTTATGATGTTATGCTGGTAAAATGCTCTAATGTTTAGTAATTTTCTCCTCCTGTAATACATGGAAAAAAAAAAAACAGAAAATATAAAACCAAGCAATTTTAAAACCAAAGCATTTTTAAAATGATAAACCATGAAACCCACAGCTGACAGATATCCCTTGGTCTGCCTCTGGCTAACCTCAGCAATCCTCTTACCTTCCAGTCACAGCCATGTTCAGCTGAGCACCTTTCCAGCTCTCTGAGGAGCTCCCTTCTGTCTCACCCAGACAGACAACTGGTTACGAGCCCAGAGACCCCTTCGGCCTCAATCTTGGACTTTTCTTTGTCCCTCCCCACCCACAGGTTGGCACAAACTGCACACCAGAAGGTGAGAAAGGAGCTGTCTGTGGCCTTGAAAGGCTGAGGTGCAGAGGAAAAGAAGCAGTGTTGGGACAGGACAGGGTGTGCAAGCACAGGGAGAAGCATGAGCAGCGTGGATTATTCAAAGAGAAGGAATGGCTGAAATAGCAGTGAGGCTTCCTCTGACAGGGTTTGGGGCGTGCAATCAAGGATATGCAAACAAGTAGGCTTCAGTAAGTTACTTTCCTTCCTTTCTACCTGATTTACAATCTGTACTTCCTCAAAAACTGAGTTACCAAACTTATTTAGCTATCTCTGCTGATAGATGTAAAGGAAGTAATACATGAATGACAGATTGGGAACAGAATTTGACACCCCCTTGACAGAACAAGCAGTTATTCGATACCGAAAACAAACAAACAAACAACAAAACATTTACTGAGCAGTATTATTATGGCATTTGTTTTCTAAAGGGAAATCAAAGGCTAAAACACAATGATAAAGTTGAAGGTTATGCTCAGATCTTCCTATAATAAATCAGGTCTTATTCCAGTGGTAAATAGATGTAATTTCACCATACTTGAATACTCCAGTATATTTAATAAAATAAGATAGCAAACCAATAGAATATTTCATGTGCACATGACAGTGATAATAGACACTTTGTAAAGTCTTCAGAATACCACAAGCCAAACAAAATACTACTAAAGCACTTCATTCTCAAAGTTACTGTTGCAAAGAATAGAATATTGCATGCAAAAATAACAAATTAATGGAGAAATGATGTATTATCAAACACAGTTTAGTATATGATACCATTGCAGCTTGCATACTTCTTACTCACTGGGGATATCATCTTATTTTTTTCTTGGTAAATTGAGGAGATATTTTTTTCTCCTTTTAATACTTACTTTCCAAAACTGGGGAGTACTTAGACCTGGTGGCTTGACACTGAGAGCTATCTTTCAGGTTATGTCTGCATCTTCAGAGGAATTTGAACATGGAAGAAGTTTATTTTCCAAAAAAGACAGTCTGAAGAGTTTTTAATTCACGGCCTTTCCTCTGTATATTTATACAGAGACAGTCTAGAGTCACAAGAATTCTTATTGTCAGAGAACTGTCTGAATTGCTAACTGGGAAACAGACTAAAACCAAAAGGCACAAATACCAGATCTGCACCCAATTGTGACAGCAGTTCACTAATAAACCACGTTTGCCTTTTAAAGTCCTTCTCCTGCCTTCATTCTTACCAAAATCTTTTGTGCTCCACTTTTTGGAGATGTTTGAAGCAAATCTTATCTGTCATTTCTTTGTGTGTTGGGAAATGAAACACACTTCTGTGTAACAACGTAGGGTTTTTTATAGCAATAATTAAACCAAAACCAAAACCAACTCTACTGTAAATAGGGAAAGACAGCTTAGAAATTATCCTTATATATAGCATAGCTGGTCCTTTATGTTTAAGGGAAAGAAAAAAAAAAAACGAAAACATAGGGATAGAGAGGCATTACTTTAAATGCAAATTTCATGCAGCCATCTTTGTTCTGCCCAGCTTGCCACAAAGTGTTTCGTGCTGGAACAGTTTTCAGAGGCATGCACACAGCACAGGAATCCAAAGGAGCCGTTTAGTAACCGCAGGTTAATGACACCCTATTCCATGATTGTTTTCCAGCCCATTTCCATTATATCTCATTTGAAAACAGAATTACTTACATTCAGTTAACATAATGTTTTTAGTCATCTACTATAGTAACATATTGGACTCAACTGTGGAAAAATTTCTCTGTAAGTTGGAAACAGGTAAGTCCCCACATCCAAACACAGCCTTACTTCCCTCATGGAGTTCAACACACGAAGGGGGATCTGTATATCCCTCACAGAGAATTACAGCTTTAATAAACTAATTTAGATTGAAAGATGCTCAGAAACCTGGAGGCTCCTACATTACATGTACTTCAATCTACCCAGTTGTTCAAGGAACGAGATGAAGTTTGATCTCAGCAAAATGTGCACTTTTTTGTCAGTCAGGAACAAAATCACCTGACAAAGCTTTTTGACAAAATGTCCAGCTCTCAGCAAAGCTCATGCTTCAAAAGAATTGAAGTTGGCAATTAGTAGCTAACAAGGTTTCTAAATGTTTAATTCATTTTACCTTGGTTAAAACAAGAATATTTACTTGCCAGTCATAATGTATCATTTTAATTGCAAGCTGTTGTATCAGCAAGCTCAATTAAGTATTCGCTTAATGTACAAACATCGAGTTTTTCAAGAATCAGTGAGCCACAAAGCAGTATTAACTGAATGAACGTGTGCTGGGCTCCTGGTTATTTATCCAGTGCTGTTTGCACCAACAATTATCTGGTGCCCCCCAGAACAAACAACCACAGCATGACTTCATGAGTAACCCAGTCTGTTTTGGCTTGGCAAAAGCAAACTGATGGAAATGGCAAAATAAAAAGAACAATGCAACACACAATCTTTCAGAGGCAAAAAGCAGAAGAATCATTTGAAAATGGCAAGGTTAAATGTCAATGGACTGCTACTGCATATCTTGTTGTGCAATGCTCTATGGCAAACTGGGACATGAGAGTTTGGCTTTAGGTTAAAGCCTGGAATATTGCTAACAAAAAAATAAAAATCTGTGTTTGCTCTCCCACGTTTCCAATGTGATCTTTTGGTGATTCACTAGAAGTGTCTGAATACAATTTTGTACTTAATTTTGAAGAGATGTAGCACAGATGTCAGAGCCAAAACAGGGGCTAAATGTTCCCATATTCTGAGCTCCTCTGGAGGCTAAACTATTATAAAGTTTAGACCAAGTTCTCAATTTTACCTAAAAAACAGTTCCTTGCATAAAAGGCAAACAGAAGTTCTTCTCTGACTATCTGCCGCTGCAGTCTGCTTTTTCTTTCCATTATCTCTCACCACAGAATTTCCTTATAAAAGAGATACTGGCAATTCCTCTGCCAAGGCAATTGATTTCCAGTCAAATATAAATTTCATGCCTCTGGCATTATGCCTAATGCAAATAGTTTGGAGTGAAACTTTCAACGTCATATTGCATCTTTTGATTTCACTTAAGTTAAAAAAAATAAAAATGCATTGTACCAATCTGCTAAAGGAGGTAAGGAAATAAATTACTGATTGTAAACATTTGGGAGGTTTTCATTTGCAAGGTTCTTGGGAATTGCTTGGATAACAAAGTAACCAAAAGACAGGAATACTTCTACTTCTTCAAACAGTTAGCATGCTTTTTCAAATTAACAAGAAGGTGATATAATGCTTAATTAAAAGGTCACAGTTTAATATAAGCTTTGTCTTCATCTTACCCCCCGTTTAGGACATTTATTCAACAGCTAGTATAATAAAAGACACATTTAGCCCTATGAGGTCCAGAGAAACTAGGCTTCAGAATCACATGGTAATATCTTTATATGTGTGTATATATATATATGTACATAGATGAATAATCATAAGAGTTCCTAAAATTTTCTTATGTAAGCAAAACAAGTTGGATTGGTGCAAACTAATGTAAACTGATTCACAAATAGGGGAAGTGGAGAGAATCAGTATGACCACAAAATTAAATAAATGTACAAAATATTTGTACATTTAAGTTACATATATCCACAACTAAAGAAGCGTATGCAGCATATATAATAAGGGAGTGGTAAAATATACTTAATGAAATTGTTTGGGCTAAACGTATTTTTTAGGAACTGGGTTTTGTTTTCACAAATGCAGTGACAAAATCCCCATGAACCCTAGCTCTGCTATGTCAGATACAGACTAATAAACTATGAAGGCAATACCATAACATAATTTATATTTCCTCACTGATAACAGGACTATCCCTCCATTTTTGTAGGGAAGTGTAGCTGTATTGTTTTTAAGTCAATACATATATATACATAATATACATATATATACATAATATAGCTTGAAAAAGGTAAGCATAACTGAAAGAAATGACAAAAATGACAAAATCTAACCTCAGAAAAATTCAGAAGTTTCATTAACCTTACTGAAAATGAAATGACAAGTCATTTTAAATTGCCCCAGGACAAAAATAAATAAATAAATAAATAAACAACTAAATAAAACCCAAGTTTAATATGAAACTTCATAACGAAAACATTTGATTTTGACCTTTCTTCATTTTGATGTGAAATTAGTTTTGATGTGAAATTAGTAACATGAAAACATTCTCATTTGACTTTATCATTTGTTTTTCTTTGAAATAATTCATAGTATTAAAAAGAATATTTCTATTCTGCATTTGTAAGATCAAAATACTGCCCATTATATTTTAAATTACCAGGTTATATATCACAATGTAATCAGTCTGTAATCGTTTTGAGATATAGCAGTGGCAACACTTTAAGGTGTTTTCCTGTCACGTCCGTAGGTGTGAATACAAGCCTTGTTCTGGATTTGTGGCAGAAGCTGCTAACTGGTTCAGACAGAAGTGGATACTTCCATCTGAAACTGGATGTCAAATGCAGCAGTGAAGGACGCTAGACTTTACCTGTCCTTTCCTTGGAGATGGCAGCAAAAATTAAAAGAGCTCAGTGACAAAACTGGCATCAGTTAACTTTCAGTGTTTGTTTTGATATTGATATGGAACTTGCTTTTTAGTTGGTTGTTACTGTCATCCCTGGTTTTGCACTTGCTAGTCGGTTTTCTGATAATTTGGAAATGGAATTGGGGTATCAGGAGTAAAAAAGTTTGGGGAATATGCCTGGAAGCTACCTAGGAAGATGGACAGAGAGGCATTTTGAGAAACTTTGAGATAACACACTGTCAGTACAAGCTGGTAGAATACAGGAAACTAGGTATACTTGTTTTTGTCAAATCAACATTCTTTGATACACTTATCTTAAATGACTGAAATTCGGTATGAGAACTAACCTTCATGAAACAGCAGAGAACAAGACAAATCCATCCTCACGGAATTGGAGACCATAGGAGCCAGACCCCAGGTTTCTTACTTAAAGTGGGCTAAGGAATCTCTGTGTTGTACTGAAACTTAGACAAATTTCATGTTGTTTACTGTGTCAGGTAACCTATGTCAGACATGGACTTTCTTCACAGGCTTTATTTCCTTCTTCTAAAGTATGAACTTACAGATTTTCTGTAAATAACCAAAAAAAAAAACAAAAAACAAAAAACAAAAAACAAAAAAAAAAAAAAAAAGGAAAAATTTGAAAAAAAAAAAAGTTGATTTAAATTAATACGAATAAGTGACCATTTCACAGCTTTAGATTGAAGTCTGAACTGCAATTCAGCTTCTATTACCAGATCCTGTAATCAACAGTGGCGTTCCTGTCTAAAAAGAATTCCTATAACAACAAGGATTCACACACTTAGAGTGCTCACCATTAAAAGACATGCACTTGTTTGCCATTTCTAGGACAGCATAGCTATGGCATAGCTCCCAAGGATTATTGCAGTTGCTGCTTCAGTATCGTCTTATCTACAAAGTCTTATAAAGACAGTATCTACCATTAGAACATTAATTTTCCTCAGGTTAAGAAAGAAAAAAAAAGTCACCTTTTTTAAATAGTTGCAACTGAAGGAAGGTGGAATAATACTGTGTGTGAATTAGGACATTCCAGCCATCAGAGATACCATGGTCATGGTTTGCAGTCCTCACCACATTTATCTTTTTTCAGAGCACTTACTCACTTCTACATATAGGAATTTAGCACTTACTGAAAACAAACACCAGTAACTTGGCTCAAAAATAATCAGCATAATTAGATCTTCCACTTCAGTTTTTATATAATTGCAGCAAAAGCCTCTTTAACTCCTCTGAACTTCAGAAAGCAAAAATTTATAGCAGTACTGTTATAATATCAGGAAGTCAAGTTTATTTATTGTCAAAACGCTCCTGCAGTGGTACATTGTCAAAATGTATAAGAGAATTTGAAATATGCAAAATATGCCACATAGGAATACACAGCACTTACAGTACTGTGAAATTAAAATAAACAAAGTTAAGTAGCCTGTGAGAAACACTTAAAACTAATCAGAAAATCTCTCTCTCTCTGTAACAGCAGCATCCCTCACTGAAAATCTTTCTCTGTGGGACTGGATTGGACTGGGATGGTGAAATGGGCATCCCAGCTGTCCATACAGCCCTCTCCCTGAGGTTATTACACTGGCCATAGGAGTACAGTAGTATGTTGCAAAGGAACACCAATTACAGCCTTGGCTGATTTACCACTGGCTTGTGGTAAAACATGCTGGTCCAGGAACACTGAGCCACCACACAACGATACCTGTGCAGGCAGATGTGGGTGGACAGCTACAGATGCCATATGTATTTAATCCTTCACCTCATGGGAATTACTCATTTTGGTTATCTCATTTTCTACCTCATTGACTATTGCTCAGCTTAGATTTTACTTAATGTGTTCTTGAGCTCATTGAGAGCCAGGATGCCAAAAATTGAAAGTCATAAGGAATCTGTCCATAAAGCATTGGACATACTCACGATCTTATCTAATTATAACGTGGGTGGAACTAATATCAGTAACTCCTAACTATTGTTGTCATGAAAACTCCATCCTTTTATTCACTTGTAACTTTGACAAGTTTTAATTGTTTGAACTTCTTTGTTACAAGCTTCTTAGTACATATGCTTTTTTGCAATAATTTAGCCATAATAGGTTACCTGTTTCTGAAAACAAAGGTAAGAACAAATACATTAGTTTGCTCAGTAAACAGAGCAATAAAAAGCTATTGGTCTTACTTTGAAAAGCCTTACAACTCCTGTGTCTGGAAAAGATTCTGGAACTTTGACAGAATAAACTGCATTTCTGCAAAAAAAAATCTAAACAAAACTGGCAATAGCAGTTAGGGAAAGGGGAAAGTGAACTGGGACATGAAGCTCATGGACGTGAAGACTGAGATATGGATTAAGGTAAAATGGTATAGGTAATACATGAATGGCCCTAAAGAAAGATTAGGAGACACTAAATGTAGATGAGAGCTGATGGTAAAAATCTGAAGTGTACTGTCAAGGAGATTGGGACACACTGTGAGAGACTCTGGAGTCGTTGAAAAAGCGACACCAGGAATAGTATGAGAAGAATGTGGAAGGGAATTGGAAACTTTGTAGGCCAAAGCAAAGGAGTTAGCAGGGTAGGACAAACTGAGGAAGCTTTTGGGCCATGGACAAGTTGAGAGATGTGGAAGAAGGACATAATTTTCAGGAGAGTGAAAATGATGGTCTGTAACCACTCTAGAGCGCTTGCCTCCAGAGAGGGCATGCCCAAAAATCAGAACTCAAAATTCCACAGGTGTGGTAACATTTTACTGTACAGAATACTAAAATTAAGCAATGCTAGCATTTTATTATATACACTGTCAAGCTGTTAGTATTATGGGCTTGGTCCATTCCAAGTAGTACTCTTCAAAACAACAGGCAACATGGTTCAGGAACTAGTATGTAATCATCCTCAGTAGACAATTTTCTTGCACCCACCCTATTTAGAGGATAAGGTTATTCAATACTATGGATGTAGGCTGTCTTATGCAATCACTCTCAGTGCCAGAAGCCAGTTTCATTGATAACATAAAGTAGGAGCTTCATTTTTTTGGAAACTCACAAAAAGCAGCAGAACAGTACAGCCACTGGTACAGTAGCTCAAATGGCAGCTGTAAAGGTGCCGAGCCTACCAGTGAGAGTACCAGGAAGATACCTCATTATGAGCTCCTTTTTACGTGCGTTTTTTTTTTGAAGTAGTGTCCAGTGCAAAATGTAGATTGTGACTATGTAACTGAAACAGTCTTTGTGTATGTACATAAATATGATAGCTTAAGTTTCCATAGCTATGCCTAATTCAAGTATTTTCTAACTTTTAATTTACCTGAAAGATTTTAAAGATAAGTCATGAAATTAAATAGGTCTCAAGTTTAAAAATCCCTGATGTCTCTAAAGCTAACAGGTATAGTAGATGTACTTTTATATTGGTACACGAAACAGTAGCAAAGAACTTGTGCACTTCAGACACAGTCACTGAAGCTAAGCAGGAGTTTTGCCCTTTGTTTTACTTTCCAAGACTTTTGGTCAAGAGAGAAGAGGAGAGGACAGAGTTCAGGTCACATTTCCTTTATTCACTTTTAAATCTATTTCAGGAAATAAAAAGGCTATAGTTTAAAGACTCCATCTCCTCACCCTGTGGGGATATAGAACTGGAGGGAGGTATAAATTCTTCTTCAACAAACATCCCCACCAGGAAAATGGAAGTAGAAAGGAGACTTCTCCAGACTATCCAGAAAGTGAGTGTGTTAATAAATACAATATTGTGGCAGTCTGAGAAGACCTATGAAAGAGGAAAAGTATAAAAAGGGGAGAGAAAAATATGAAAGAAGAGGTAAAAGCTTGTTAATAAGAAGGGCAAGGAAAGAAAAAGATGTGAAGGAGGGGAAAATGAAGAATAGGAAATGGGGTAATGAGGAAAGAGTGGTACAAGTTATGAATTAAAAAAATGAATAATGAAGAAATCTTTACCTCACAGAAGGATAAGGAAATAGAAATGTGTTTTATAAAATCATTTGCATTTCCCCATTACATATTCTTTTTTCAAAACTGGTCTTATATAAAAGTCAGCTTGATCAAAATCACATGCACTAAGATAAATCTTGCTATGTTTTTCATCAATAGTATTCCCTATTCTAACAGGTAAACTGAAAGGAAATTATTTTAGGTATGTGAAAGAACCCAACTGTTCTACATTTTATTCTTTTTTTGCCCTCTACACTCAGCAGACCTGGAAAACAAAGGATTAATCTTGGAGAAAAAGAAGCAACACGAATCTTAAGGATAAGCTGACTATAAGAAGTAATGCCCAGAAGAGCAGGTCAGAGATGCATTAAGACATACTTTCCTTACATCTTCAGTCATGTGGTTACGATAACTGTGCCGTATTTCAAAATCTTTTCATAAGATCAGAATCACAGAATCACAGAATCATTTAGGTCAGAAAACACTAACCTAACACTAACAAGCCCTCCACTAAACCATGTCACTAAGCTCTACATCTAAACGTCTTCTGAAGACCTCCAGGGATGGTGACTCAACCACTTCCCTGGGCAGCCTGTTCCAATGCCTCACAACCCTTTCAGTAAAGAAGTTTTTCCTAATATCTAACCTAACCCTCCCCTGGCGCAACTTAAGCCCACTTTCTCTTGTCCTATCACCTGGAGCTTGGGAGAATAGACCAAGATTACCAGAAATATCAAAGTTCATTGTTTGTGACATGCCTACTGAAAACAAAATGCTTAAGTGCAGCTTTGGGTACTACCTGAATCACTACTGCTTAAAAGCATTCCTTATCATTTTAGAAATATTCAAGTGAACGAGAGAGATGTAAGGAGAATGAGCTCTGTCTAGAAGTCCAGTGGCACACTGAATTAAAGCAAATGAAGCCAATGTTACCACAACAGAGTGATGCAGGAAATGAATATGGGCATTGTGGGGCTGTACAGCATGTTTGAGGATCAGGGATTTTGCAAACCTGTCACAAAGGAATGATTAAGGCAGGAAGCTCAGCTAAATTAGGATCATGCAGCAGAACAAAATACATGACTATTTTTAGAAACTGTTGACGTCCATATAGCCCAGGGAAAAGACTGGCCTCTCACTTTCAGTGCGACAGCAAAGGCATCAGAGTAAGTTACAAGGACATACCAAGAGTAAATGGTAGAGAAGTTAAATAAGACTAATACAGGACAATTCGAAATGATGGCTTAGCAGAAGTTCTGTAAAATAAATGTCAAGGACTCTGTTACCCAGAGTCATAAAAATGTAAGTTCTTTTCCCAGTCAAGAGACTGGCAAAAATACCCTAAAGAGTAAGTAAGTCTAGGAAACCCTGGACTATATCATATCAAGCAGCTTTATCTCAGCTTGAAACCATACATGAAAAAAAAAAAAACAATTTGTGAAGTATAAATACTGACACTGAATGGGAATCGATGGTTCCAGCTTCAGAAGGATTGTTCTATGCTGGCTGTGTCTGTGATACTTGGTCATATTTTCAAGAATTCTTCATAAAGCATAACAGACAGACTGATTTAAAAAGAAACAAAAACTAGAATGCTAACGAAGATATTAGAGATGTTTCACTCTTTAGAAAATGCTTTTCCATTGGAAATTGAGATTTCTTTTGTGAACTGCTGATATTACCTCTCCTAGCAACAGCAAAGCTTCCAGGTTCTTGTATTTCTCTCCTGTTTTAACAGTCACCAGACTGTTTTAAAAAACGGTTCCCTCAATGAGAAATATTTAAGTTTCTTGCTGTTTAAACCAGCCTAAATCTTATGCTCCTTTTTTCTTTTTTTCCTGAATATTGCATTCCTTCTGTAAAAATAGCAGTGGTTTTCAGAAAGTAGTTTTATCAATCATTAATAGTCAACCTATAAAATAGTGTGAGATTCCAGAAGCATTGTTATGAGAATTTGTAACCTACCAATTGAACACGAATATGAGTTGTGAAACTGACCATTAGTAAATATCTGCTCAAGTTTTCATTCATTTTTTTTTT
>VXAA01005564.1:240526-260498 GCA_013399115.1 Anseranas semipalmata | reverse complement strand
AAAAAAAAAAAAAAAAAAAGAGGACACGTGTTCCTGATACACCTGACAGGTTACAGTGAGATGAGGCTATATGAAAATACATCATCTTATGTACAGAGGAGTTTATCAAAGAATTTGGGCTACTGTTTACAGATCATTAAATTCTACCACTAAGCTTTTCTATTCAGTAAACAAATGAAACATTTAGCAACTTTTCTTCAATGAATTATTTATTATATATAGAATTGGGAGTTCTTCATACCCAACAGTGAACAGACTAGTCCTGTTCCAGGCTTGAGAGCAGTGTTCTGCACAGGATTTTTAAGAGGACCCTACAGCTGCAGTGAAACCCTCAAAAAATGATTCAAGATTTGCTAGTGCAATGAACCTTTTTGTTCCCCTTCATGGAACAGGGCAGGATGCCAAAGCTTGTATCTTCAGACCTTCCTCCACGGAACAATGAGGTGCACATGCTCTCTTAAGTTCCCAAATTACACTGAGCTAGACTGTATCGCTTTTCTTCCAAATGGATGAAGAGAATGTCTGTGGCTTGTTTTGTGGAATCTTTCTATATGGGCACAAACAACGTGAAAAAATGTTTCAATAGCAAAAAAAGTAATAGCATCAGTGTACACAGCACAGTGCCATGTGTGGTCAAACAACTCAGTTGCCTACAAATTCTAAATAACATGCTAAAAGGAAAACTTTTCCTAGACAGAGTTCCAACGTGCTGGGATTTTTCAGTCTCTTTCAATATATTTGATAATAGTCAGCTCTTTAGCAATTCCTCTGTCTGTGGGCTAGTTGCCTGTCAACCCTCAAGATACTAACCCTTCAATAACCGATAGTAAGTCAGCTTCATCAGGTGCCCAACTTAAATACCTCTACGCAAATGCATGTAGCATGGGGCATAAACAAGAGGAGTGAAGAGATGTGTGCATGCCTGCGTCTTATTGGCACTACGAAGATGTGGTGGGATGGCTCCCATGACCGGAGTGTTGGAAAGGAAGGATACGGGTGCCTTAGGAAGGACAGGTGGGGGAGACGAGGAGGGGGCATTGCCCTCTGTGTCAGTGAGCAGCTGGAGTGCATGGAGCTCTGCCTGGGCATGGACGAGGAGCTGACAGAGAGCTTATGGGTCAGGATTAAAGGGAGGGCAGGGACAGGTGACATTATAGTGGGGGTCTGCTACAGGCCACCTGATCAGGAAGACCACACTAATGAGGCCATCTACAGAGAGATAGAAGCAGCCTCACATTCACAAGCCCTGGTCCTCATGGGGGACTTCAAGCACCCCGGTATCTGTTGGAGGGACAGCACAGCAGGGCATAGGCAACCCAGGAGGTTCCCAGAATGCACTGATGATAAATTCCTTCTCCAAGTGATAGAGGACCAACAAGGAGAGGTGCTATGCTGGACCTCATTCTCACCAACAAGGAGGGGCTGGTGGGGAATGTGAAGCTCAAGGGCAGCCTTGGCAGCAGTGACCATGTAATGGTGGAGTTTGGGATCATTAGGGCAGTGAGGAGGGCGCACAGCAAGCTCCCTACCCTGGACTGCAGGAGCACAGACTTCGGCTTCTTCAGGGATCTGCTTGGTAGAATACCATAGGATAAAGCCCTGGAGGGAAAAGGAGCCCAAGAAAGTTGGTTAATATTCAAGGATCACCTCCTGCAAGCTGAGGAGCAATGCATCCCAACAAAGAGGATGTCAGGCAAAAAAGCCAGGAGGCCTGCATGGATGAACAAAGAGCTCCTGGCCAAACTCAAACACAAAAAGGAAGCATACAGAGGGTGGAAGCAAGGGCAGGTAGCCTGCAAGGAATACAGAGAAATTATTTGAGCAGCCAGGGATCAGGTTAGGAAAGCTAAAGCCCTGATAGAAACAAATCTGTCCAAGGGCAAGAAGAAAGGCTTCTACAAATACATCAGTGATACAAGGTAGACTAGTGAAAATGTGGGATCTCTCTGGAAGCAAACGGGTGACCTGGTCACCTGGGATATGGAGAAGACTGAGATACTCAGTGACTTTTTTGCCTCAGTTTTCACTGGCAAGTACTCTAGCCAGACCACCTAAGTNTCTAGCCAGACCACCCAAGTCACAGAGGGCAAAGGCAGGGAGTGGGAGAATGAATACCAGTAGGAGAAGATCAGGTTGGAGACCATCTAAGGAACCTGAAGGTGCACAAGTCCATGGGACCAGATGAGATGCATCTGTGGGTCCTGGCAGATGAAGTTGCTGCGCCACTATTCATCATATTTGAAAAGCTGAGGCAGTCTGGTAAAGTTCCCACTGACAGAAAGAGGGGAAACATAACCCCCATTTTTAAAAACGGAAAAAAGGAAGACCTGGGGAGTTACAGGTCAGTCAGTCTCACCTCTGTGCCTGGCAAGATCATGGAGAAGATTCACTTGGAAACTATGCTAAGATACATGGAAAACAAAGAGGTGACTGGTGAAAGCCAACATGGCTTCAGTAAGGGCAGATCGTGCCTGACAAATTTGGTGAGCTTCTACGTCAGGGTCACAGCATTGGTGGATAAGGGAAGAGCAACTGACAACATCTACCTGGACTTGTGCAAAGCATTTGACACTGTCCCACATGACATCCTTGTCTCTAAATTGGAGGGACATGGATTTGGCTGAAAAAACTAATAAGAGTATCTATCTGTTCATATAGATACTATTGCAGAATCTCTATAGTGTAGGCCCATTCCTAGTTCTGTGCACTGGAGTCAGAAACAACTCAGACTTGGAAGACTTACCAGACCATGCTCATAGCTTTTGTTCCTAATTTCCGATATTTGTCACTGGAGAAAATAACCCTTTTATCTGTCATTCGGGGAAATCTGAGTAAGAGTAACAGTTTGTGCAGTGCCTATTGTAAAGCAAGAAGGTGTGACCTGGACATATGCATTTTCCTATGTCTTTCCAGAGCTGTGATTTTCCACTTCGACATCTCCTTGCAGCAGTAACTGACGACACAGGATTCATGACTCAGTCCCTTCTGCTGTTTAGCATATGGGTTCATATTCCAGAACCTCCTAGTAGACCATTATGGCTTTCAAAACAGTGATCTATACTTTGAGACTCAGGGATAATTCTATTTAATCAGCAGAATCACACCAGGATAAAACTGCTGTTAGATCAAAATAAGGTTTCAAAATTGATAATTAGAAGATACAATGCTACAAATTAATATTTATCTAACTATAACTTAATATCTGATAGAATATTTGAAGACCACAATTTTAAGGAAGTAAATAAAGGGATAACATTTTATTACATTCTGTTCACTTTTTAAGGCAAGGATTTAGCTAAGGGCTTTCTTCCTTCTTTCCCTCCTTTTCCTTCTTCCTTCTTTCCTTCCTTCCTTTCTCCCTTCCTTTGCTAAGGAACAGTTTTGTGAAAATAGCACTAAGAAGTACTCAAGTTAGAAATATATTTAAATATCATACTGAACAGAGCCTTCACATCAACTAAGCCTGAAGTTGGAATTTCTTCTCCTTATGTATAAAAAAAAAATATGATGATAAAATTATTTTGGGATTAGCTAACTTCCAGAAGTAATAGATTCAATGAGACTTCCTAATTTGATGGTAATATTTGAATTACAAGTTTGATCATGTCATAAAAAATAAATGCTACCAGTGCATGATATAAAGATATCAGATGACATCTTTGTAGAATAACAACAAATCCTTGGAACTTGAGGAATCCTGAATAGCCCACATGAGCAATATGAAGTAAAAACCCTGACATACACTATTATAGTAATTACTGGAGAGCCTCAAGGAAAGAAATTTAATATTTACAAGGCTGCATAGTACATCTCATAGTCCATCAATATGGCAGAAAGTACTTAAAAACCAACATAAACTAGTCTAAGTGCTTCAGCTGTCACTCAGCTGGTCCTGGACCACACTGATGTAAGAGAGATTATTTTTCAAAATTTAACATGTAATAGCTTTTTATAAACAATATTGATATATCTAGAAATTATATTACATGCTTTATTTCTTTTTTTTCTTTTTTTTTTTTCCTTCTCCTTTTATCCTTTGTTTTAAGGGATATAGAACAACAACAAAAAAAGATGAATTCCAGGCCATGAGATACTTTATGACCCTCTACAACTGTGCATGAGATCATATGCAGTGATTGCAGTAATTTTCAGGCTTTTGTAATAGATCACATGCTTCAAAACTGTAATTCCTTTGGGCTTCGGTGAAGTTAATCATGTGGAATACATTTTATGATGTTCTCTTCTTCCATTTTCAGTAGAGGCCTTTTAAAAGAATAAACAAGAACAACATAAAATCTACATAATACTTCAACTGATTAATTTTTCGTCCAAGATATTTGGACCATGACGAAGCTCAAACTCTAATCTATATATTATGTGTGACTGAACTATTTTTTTTCTGTATTAAGTTTGACCTTAAGTTCCTCGGGGAAGTAGTCATGACTTGCACTGATTTGCATAAAGCTAAAAATACCAAGAAGCTGACAAATAATAAATACATAAAATATGCACTAACTTATCCTTTTCACTTCCCATCTTTTCACATCTTTTCAAGGTGTGCCATCTCACCACCTCCACAACCTGCCCATATTATCTCTATTTTCTTTTTCAATTTTTATGTATCACTCTAACATTTCACAAGTTATATTAGGTCTTGCCTTCATTTTCTGTTGGAGTTCCTCCTAGGCTCAAATCCCTACTATTTATAACTGAAATTTACGAAAAAAAAAATGAATACTGTGTAGTTAATAAGGTTTAATACCATCCATTCTTAGATTACACTATTAGAATATAGTACACAAATGCTCAAAAGCTTGGACTGAATAACTGTGCTGCAATGCTCTAGCTTCAAGTACTATAGTTTTTCCCATTTCTAAATTCTGAAGATGAGGTATCACTTTTATCAACTTTTGGACAAGTGTAGGTCATTCAATATACTGAAAAAGCTGTGTAAACAATTTTCTCTTCCTTCTTCCTTTTAATCTTCCAGGTACAAGAATCATCTCCCAAAGTCAGAAGGTAGTTCAAAAACAGAAAACAAAATGACACTGGAATAATATAGCAGACTGCCTTTCCCACATCCTAAATAAAACAAAACAAAAAAACCCTTAAGCATATTCAGCTTTATACACTTACAGAGTGATGCAACATAAGTTTGACCAAATATATGTCGGGATATGTTTGAAAACTGTCCTATGAAAGTTCCTGCTTCAGAAAAGGAAGAAAAATTGCAAGAGGTGAGACATTGCAGTCTGCTGTGTAAGGTCATTAAAAGAACATGTTTCTCAATATGCAGCTCATTTGACAGATGAGCTGTGTCCAGCATGAAACCTATTGCTCATAGTTTTGTGGTTTTTTTTAATATATGACATTATTTCTTAAATAAATGTACAATCGGCTTATATTGGCTCTATTTGAATTCAGGCACTTCACCAAATTCTCCATTTTCTACAACCTGTCTTTGAAAAGGATACATAATAAACCTGGTAATGCTTAGCAGCTAACTCTGCTTCACCTATTACAGTGACAAATGACACGATAAGCTGATTGTGGTTTAAACAACGCATCAGGTTTGAGAAATCACTCTCCTGCTTCTTGTTAAGTCAGGAATAAAGTGAGGCTTTACTCCCCTATACCCTGTGCTCTGTAATTCTCCAGCCAGAAACCTGCAGAGATACTGTTCTAAAACATGAACAAAGCATCTTGGAAACATATGCTACTTTGAGATTAGAATTCAGAGGGCCCTTAAATTAGAGCACTGACTAATAGTCCTTCCTTTTACCCTACCACCTCTGCTTTCTCATTTCAGGAAACTGTGTCAGGACTAGTCTGCTGCAGCAGAATTAGAATTCAAGTTAGAATATTTGACCTGCTGAAATGTTAAACATGTCAGCAAGCTAGAGATCCACACTCCTGCTCTATAGCAGTAAGCAGTACAAGGTCTAGCTGCCTCTTCCCAATCATCAGGTGAAAATAACAATCGATGTCAGTCACATTCAGCTGGCACGTACTTACTGAGTCTTCCCTGGCAATCCAGGCTGAAATTAAGCACTGCGAGACCACTCAGAGACCCTGAAACTGCCTGCCAAAGGAGGTATGGTATACAAACTAGACCAAATGCATACAGCTCTTGTATGCTAAAAGCATCTTGAGAAAGCCAGTAAGGAACAGCACAGAGTTTTCCTAACAATTCTCTGGATAATAAAGCCAATTATAGAAAGGAAGCTTAGATAAAAGGTCAGTACATACACTTTAACATAAAATGAATGTATTATTTTAAATACTTTCACAGTTTCTGCTCTGGGGTTCAGTGAGTGAAGAGCTCTAATCTCAGTTAATATACTACAGACGAATATCTTCCTTTTTTTCTGCTATTCCTTCACTAAATAAATCCCAAATCAATAAATAGAAACTCCTATCTGTATGTAACATTTAGCTCCAAATCCAAATGCCAAAAGTCATGAAAAGCAGGTGCAGAAGTATCTCAGGAAATAGTTGCACTACCTAACGTTAGAATGAGAAACACATTTGAATGCATATCATCATTGCTTTCAGTGTCTTAATGTTAACTCACAATCACCTAACCAAAAGTGAACGATCACTAGTTCTGCAACCAAGAAATATCTGCCAAATAGCTGATTTAAGATTAACAACAATCTATTCACTTCTATCTGCTGTAGATAAAAAGGGATCAGTAAATGAAATTAAGCACAGCAGGATTTGGTTCAGGTTCAGCACACCTTTTCATTCATGAAAATCCATTAATTCAGCTGAGCTTTAGCCTTTGGGCAAGAACCGCAGGCTAGGCAGCTCATCTTTGGCTCTCACTGACCCTAACTCCCTGGCACACAGACAACGGAGGATACCTGGGGATCTGGAGATCAATACCAAGCTGTGCAACAGCTCAGAAATCACCTCCTTTCCTCACCCCCAAATTCATATGGATGATATTTAAAGTAAAGGGGTGGAAGAAAGAATTTAAAGAGAGATGACAGGACCACATCAAAGCACAGGACGGGAAGAACACTCACTGCATCCCACCGAGGCCACCCCATTCCTCTTGGCTGGGAAGGACGCATTCATACTACGTGAATGTGAGCATGGAGGAAGCACAAGCTGGAAAGACTCGACAGATGGATCCACTTTACTCCCGGTACTAGGACCCAAGCAGACTGTGATAATGCATGTTTGTACACAGTTTTCATACTAAACGAATTTTTCTTCATGATGCCTGTAAGAAACTGCAAGCTGTTAGTTACTCCTTCCTTACTCAATAAAATAAAAATAAAATAAAAACCTCTTTTTCAGTCATATATATGTATGATTCCAATGATAGCTATAGCACGCAAAAAATCATCATTTTCAATTTATTCATTTTATTTCTTTTAAAAGTGTTCTTTTAAAGAAGAGAAAAAATAAAATTACTCTCCCATATGGTATGCTCAAACAAATAAATAGTTTATCCTGGTCCTCCCACCACCTGGTCAGGGTGGTAGGACTGGCCCTGGCTGCCAGGCCCTGCCCTGCCCACCTCGGCTGGCCCCTGTTACTCTCAAACCCCTGGGAGCTTCTGGCCCTCACGGTGCCCTAACAGGACAAAAAACAATTAGACAGTAAAATGTAGTTTTAGCAAGATGGTGAAATTGCTGTATTCTTCCATGACAGTTTTAGCTTATCGGAAGACTTTATGTTGGTGAAAAAATGGATTAAGTCTCTGAAAGGGCATAATTTCTGGTTATTAAGGTAATAGGATATAACCTTTTGAAGCACTACAATGCAGATGTGCACATGGGATTTTGACTAGGCTGAATTACATTCTCATCTACAGCAAGGAAACTAAAACAGAGAAGAGCAACATTATTCACAATCTACACCAAATCAGCCAAAAGCTGGACCCACAGGAGCTTGGGTTTTATTTCTTTCTTCACTGCAGCTCTTCAGAGTTTCAGCACTTCAGAGGGATGCTTTGACTGGCTGCTCAATTGGTTGGTTAGGTGGGATTTCTGCTAGTGAGCTTCATCTTCTGAGAACAGGATATCTTGTTTCAAACTATGGACATAACTGTTGTATTCCTTTCTCCATTTTAGAAGTTAACCTTCATTTCATAGCATAAATTCCACTTCAAATTATCCATCACTACAAGAATGTACATGAAGAAAGAAGTGATCCAGGGCTACACATGAGAACACCAAACTCTAATGAGAGAGGAGGCAGAAGAGCATCAGCTGTGCTTGAGACTTTGAGATACTTTTTGATTTTGTGGGAAAGAATTGGGACAGGCTACCGTATCTCAAAAGAGTCACTGCAGACACGGCACTCAGAACACTCAGACACACTCTAGTGAGCTAAGATAAATGGAAAGTGATGGCGGAGCCTTTCAATATACCAGGCTGTGGACTTAGGCTACAGAAGACAAGATAAATTGCCTGTTCAGCGAGCTCTGCTATTGAACACTGTTCTCTGAAAGAGGGGTGGTGGACAGCAGGTAGATGCACACTCACAGAAGCAGGGGGATTCAAAAGAGCATGTGAGCAAAGACATTTCCCCCTAAAAGAAAATCGGAGTAAAAGGGAGAAGAGTGTGCATCTTAACCACCTCAAGGGAGGTGATTGTCCCCTTCTACTCTGCCCTCGTGAGGCCCCACCTGGAGCACTGCGTCCAGCTCTAGGGCCCCCAGCACAAGAAAGATGTGGACCTGTTAGAGCGGGTCCAGAGGAGGCCATGAGGATGATCAGAGGGCTGGAGCACCTCTCCTGTGAAGAAAGGCTGAGAGAGCTGGGGATGTTCAGCCTGGAGAAGAGAAGGCTCTGGGGAGACCTCCTTGCGGCCTTTCAATACTTAAAGGGGTCTTATAAAAAGAATGGAGAGGGACTCTTTACCTGGGTAGATAATGACAGGACAAGGGGCAATGGATTTAAACTAAAAGAGGATAGATTTAGACTAGATGTTAGGAAGAAACTCTTCACTGTGAGGGTGGTGAGGCACTGGCACAGGTTGCCCAGAGAGGTTGTGGATGCCCCATCCCTGGAGGTGTTCAAGACCAGGCTTGATGGGGCCCTGGCCAACATGATCTAACGGGTGGCATCCCTGCCCATGGCAGGGGGGTTGGAGCCAGATGATCTTTAATGTCCCTGCCAACCCAAGCCATTCTATGGTTCTATGATTAACTTTACCCTATAAAGATCTGTGACTCTCAAAGGTTTTTGCAAATATTAAGAAATCCATGTATTAAACAAATTCCAAGCTTGTGTTGGATTTGATAAGAGGCTGAATGCACCCATGGTCTAAAATACAAAACTAAAAGTTGTATTTAATAATTACAACCTTTATTTACTTTTTTACTATGCTATACATCATACAGCCTACCCCAAAAACATATTTTTAATAGTTCTCCTTTTCATTGGGGGCATCATATATGCCATAAAATTTAAAATATTGCTGCAGCTGGAATTATGGCTACAATTATGGAGGACTGCTCAGTGCCTTCAGCAATGACATAATATAAATGCTACATAATAATTTCATTCTCCCTCCAAATGTTCATTCAGATTAATTTACACAAGTACGTTGCCCTTTTCCTCACATGCCACAGAGACATTTGCCCTGGAGTGAAAGATAATTGCTCTTTAGACTCACTGTTGCTCAGCTGAATGGGGTGAGACATTCTCATTGAAATGCAATGATTGTACAGCCAACTGTTGCACAAGTGACTCCATGAGAAGTTGTTTCAATGAAAAGTTGACTTCTATGACAGTTGTTAAAGGAACTTTGCATCATCAACACAAAGAAAAATATTCACAAATGAAAACCTAAGTGTGAGGTAACTACAATAATAGCGACCAGTTTCATTGGGTAAGGGAAGATAATGACTCAGCACAGTAAAACCAAGCCTAAGTGCTAATACTATTTTATAAATATATGCTGTATTAAAGCTTAGTATAAATACAGCATAAAGTAAGATGAAGGAAGTCACTCGGTCTTTATAGCAATGTAGCTGAAAGCACAGCCTGTCAATTTTTTTTATTGCAATGTCTAACACTAATTTTCAAAAGATTGTGAAGGCATGTATTCTTATATATTCATAACTTCATAAGCAATAAGATTTACTCAATAGGGAATAAATTAGATACGTCTTATACGTCATTGTCAATTTAATGATTTAAAGTTTTATTTTGGTGATGACTGCACTTCATAATTTTTTGAAATCACATGAAATTAAACAATGAAGGCAAAAACTAGAGCCAAGTATCAGATATGTAAGAGAAAACCTGTGTAACTTAGAAGTGGGAACAGTTATTCATAGAATCAGAACGGTTTTTAGTTGGAAGGGACCTTAAAGACGGCCTGGTTCCAACCCCTGTCCATGGGCAGGGACACCTTCTACTAGACCAGGTTGCTCAAAGCCCCATCCAACCTGGCCTTGAACACCCCCAGGGATGGGGCATCAACAGCTTCTCTGGGCAACCTGCTGCAATGCCTCACCACCCTCTGAATGAAGAATTTCTTCCTAACATCCAATCTAAATCTGCCCTCTTTTTTTAGTTTAAAACCATTATCTGCTATCACTACACTCCCTGATAAAGAGTCCCTCTCCAGCTTTCTTGTAGGCCACTTTTAAGTACTGGAAGGCTGCTGTAAGGTCTCCCTGGACCGTTCTCTTTCCTAGGCTAAATAACCCCACCTCTTTCAGCCTGTCTCCATAGAAGAGGTGCTCCAGCCCTCCAATCATTGTCATGGCCCTCCTCTGGACTCGCTCCAAGAGGTCTACGTCTTTCTTATGCTGCGGGCCCCAGAGCTGAATGCAGTGGAGGGTGTCTCACGAGAGCAGAGTAGAGGGGGAGAATCACCTCCTTCAGCCTGCTGGCCACGCTTCTTTTGATGCAGCCCAGGATCCAGCTGGCCTTCTGGGCTGCAAGCGAGCGTTGCCGGATCATGCTGAGCTTCTCATCAACCAGCACCTCCAGGTTCTTCTCATCAGGGCTTCTCAATCCATTCTCTACCCAGTGTGTATTTGGGCTTGGGATTGCCCTGACCCAGGTGCAGGACCTTGCACTTGGCCTTGTTGAACTTCATGGGGTTCACACAGGCCCACCTCTCAAGCCTGGCTAGGTCACTCTGGATGGCATCCCTTCCCTCCAGCATGTCAACCGCACCACACAGCTTGGTGTTATCCACGAACTTGCTGAGGGTGCACTCAATCCCACTGTCCACGTCACTGACAAAGATGTTAAATAGCAACAGTCCCAACCCTGACCCCTGAGGAACAACACTCATCAGTGGCCTCCACCTGGACATAGAGCCATTGACCACAACTCTTTGAGTGCGACCATCCAGCCAATTCCTTATCCACTGAGTGGTCCATCTGTCAAAACCATGTCTCTCCAACTAAGAGACAAGGATGTTGTGCAGGACAGTGTCAAATTCTTAATAACTCATCCTCTATTTTATTTGTTCCTAAAATTTGTCTTTTTATGAATTCTGCACAAGTCTACCGGACACCAAGAATATTTTACTTCAGCAAGTAATGACTTCTTTGCTCAGAATTTTGTGCATGAAATTTTATCTCTGCTGACTTCAGTGGAAACTTCTCCATTACCTTCAAAGACACTAAGGACTTCACTTTTCTCAGTGTTTTTTTTCAGTTAACAAGGTGCTGAGTCTCACAGTGTATTTTCACACACCCATTGAACTCTGTAGATCTACAGCAACAGACAGAACTAAGGAACCACCCCCAAACCTCTGATTCCGTAACAAATAGATTGGCATTCTAAGCAATGGTAGAATTATGATTCTAGTGTTTTACTTACACTAACAGTTCCAAGAACATGTTACAAGGAATGTTGTTGGGAGAAGAATCTTTGGCATTTGTCCTTTGTTGAGCAAACTCCATTAGCCACACACTCTACCTTATGCATATAATAATAAATATAACTAACGCTTTCATTTATTTGAGAGTAATGAAGCTCTTTTCCATACTAATTGAATGGGCATCTGTCATAATCTGTCAAAGGAGCCTTGCTTCCCAAAATGCTTGAGCAGAAATAACTTTAGTTCTGATTTTCAAAAGAACTCATTGTTCATTATGCCTCATCTAATGATAAAATGTAATGATATTAAAATAAAATGCTTTAAAATTATCCATAACTTTTTAAGATGAAATAGACGCAAATGAAGATTATGAAAGGAAGAAATAGCACAAATGACATGTAAGGAAAAAAAAACAGTATTGTGCATTGTTATATCCACTAATGATGTCTCAACTTCACAACAACGCTGGTTTTAGCTTTTTATTTTTATTTAAAATCTCACGTATGCTTCTTTTTGAAGACTGAATTAAATTCATTAAAGGGAGATCATTCCCATTTAAAAAAAAATAAATATGAATTGAAAAAAAGTTCAGGTGACCTTTATCAGCTACATTTGATCACCTGCACTACAAAGCTCCTCCTGGGACTAAAACCAAAGACTCTCAGACATGTACGAAACCATTTGTAGTTTTCTATCTGTCTTTCCATTTCAGTTTTGGAGACGAATTATTTATGATAGTTCAAGGAAGCTCTTGATAAGCAAACAGTGCTTTAGAACCAACTCACTTAATCTTTTGTGGTATTTGCATCCTAGTCACTCTCCTTACTTGAGTAATAGGTAAGCAATAAACACACTAACAGGGGTGTGACATACAAGCTCAATCTGCTTTAATCAGAGTGGACAAAGAAGATGCTATGGAGCACAATTGAAAACATGCTAAAACTCTTAAAAAGAAAACTGGCAATTTTCTTAAACTACAAAGTTCATCAGTCATATCACCATTATGCCAAAATACATTCAACCTATGATCATCACAATTAAAAGGCACCAGACAGTACTTTCTTTTCATCTGGGCCATATTCTGCTTTTTCTGGTTGCACGAGGGCCTCTCCCATTTGCTATTTCAAAGACTTTGTAAACTCAGCACAGAAAAGTATTACACATAATAGGAACTTTTATTACAGCAGCTGCCCAATGATTTGATGGATAAATGGTGTCCACTCTGGCCCCAGCCCCCTAAATAATCTCATGCTTTCACTCTTATTTACAGAAAGGTTCTCGTTACCCGGGACCACATTCTTTCTAAATTTACAAGAAAGTCCCTCCATTTTTCTGAGAAGTATTATCTTTGAATGCTCCCTCAGGCTTTGTCTCTCTCTCTCTCTCTCTCTCTCTTTTTTTTTCAATTTCAGTAAGGAAAGAATCCTGTTTGCACATGGGTGCTGTTGCTTTTCCTTTCTTTTTCTTTCTTTCTTCTTTTTTTTTTTTTTTTTTTCCCCAGGAAATTATTAGTGAGGATAGCATCAACCACAGTTCCCACTTACAAGTAAGATGGTTATGAACTTCCTTCCAATCTCTTTAGTGGACACCTTTTCCTATAAGTAGTACTTATAAGACAAGCTTATGGTTGAACATCTAGAGGTTTTGTGTTGTTGTTTGTTTTGTTTTGTTTTTTAATTCTTAGTATGGGAGCAACATCTGAGATCTTTTCACATTGCAGTCTTGCAACCATTTTTGATGGAGAAAGCTTTACCAAAGAAAAGCTCTAAAATGTAAATGTAAGAAACAAACAAACAAAACTTCTACAAATGTAGATAAATAAATAAATAAACGAAGAAAAGCTGTAAATAAAAGCTCTAAATGTAAATATTAAAAGCTTGTGAACTCTAATAAAATATATTTATCTTTTAGCAGGTATAAATTTACAAGAGAGGAACGATGCCCAAATGCAGGTTTTATTGTTCATTGCATTCAATTGTTATTAATATCAGCAGAATTCATTGAGGTTTTCCTCAATGAATAAAGAAACCAGAACAGCAGCCTCAATGTTTAATTTATTTCTTACTTTGAACTTAATTTCCTGTCTGACTTTTTGTTTTTTTTTGAAGTGCTTCAAACCTGATTCGCACCATAGAAAAGCAACTGACAAACCAAGGAGCAGATTTTTATAGGACTTAACGAAATACTAGCATTAAGCTGGTAGCAATTTGCGCTTTTGTATAATTCCTTGCCATTTTTAAAGCTCTGAACTAAAAATGAAATGAAAGTGTCTTCTTTTTTGTTTTGTTTATTCCTATATATTTCAGTTTTTGAACACAGACACCTGCCACTGTGTGCGGTATATATTAGTGACATCACTACTAAGCAGAAGATGGTAATTCCATAGCCTTTCTCAATATGAGGTTTAGAACAGAATGTACCATGCACTATGTCATCTGCTGTAATAAAAAGTTATACAATGAAAGTATGTAGATGTTTTGATACATAAGCAATCGAATTTTAAAAGACTGACTTAGTCTTTAAAGAAGTATGGAAAAGTTTCTATTTTGACAATTATAACATGCTGAACTTCAGAAGTATCTCTACATCTTCTGTAATGTATTATCAAGGCAGTCATTGCCTTGGGAAGCTAGAACTCCCCACGGCACCAATCATATGTTTGGCAGGCTGCTGTGTTTGCATGGTGTCCCACTGAAATCAGTGGGGTATCAAATAGGAACAGCAATCTGGCAATGTGTAAGAAACCGCTAAATGAGTTCCTAAAAGACAGACATAGAGGATGAGATAATACAGAACTAACATAGAAAATTACAAATATTTTTTTCAGTGGCAGACTTTTAAAGGTCCGAGAAAGCCACTGTTAAAATCCACAATTAAAAAAACATTATGTTTGTTACCTTGTTATATGTACCTACCTTGGAATATATCTGACATATAAAAGCAATTTAGATCTTTCAATAGGGGGGAAATGTGAAGTAGGATTTTTGCAGCTTAGCATAATGCTTTGGGCTTCCAAGTTCTAAAAATCAGAGCAACAAAAACAGATTCAAAATCACAATTTTAATGCTGGACTTTAACTTATCCTTACTGAAAATCTCATTGAGGTTGTATATTCCTCAATGACATAATATGTCTTTGAGAAATAAAAGCAGGATATATGAAAAAGAAGTTTCCCCTTACAGCAAGAGTATATTTACCCATATGAGAGAGCTTACCAAAGTGAAAATGTAAGGCAAAGACAAAGAGAGATACATTTTATGTGTTAAAGTTCTTGAGGGTGCACTTCTAGCCTCACAGCTATATCCATGATTAAGCTATTCATTCACCAAAACAAGAGTGAGTATTTCTTATTTTATGTGACAATTTCTCACTGAATGGACAGTATCAGCCACACTGGTGAACTGATCTAAATAGAAAGTAGGTAAGGTCAAAAGCTGATGACACGGCTGCACTACCTTGCATCTTTTTCTAAGAACATATGAAGAGTAAGCTTGGACAGATTAGTATACTAGTTTTGAGAACGCAGACATCTCATTGTATTTTACAGAAAAGCAGCTGTTCCCACTGTGCTGTACTGAACTGTTCTGTTTTGTTTTGATTTTCTTTTGACATGATAATCTTCAGAAATATCAGGGATATCTGAAACATCCTTGACACCAATGTTAGTTCCTACGTACAGATCTTCTTTACTCCAGAGACTGAATTATGATTTTAATGTCCCTCAACACAAGTTACTAGTAAAGTTTTCATTTTAATTTCAGAAACAGAAGGCCATGCTACCAGCTAAAACAAGGTTTCTCTAACTTACATTGCCAGTGGAGGATGGCTTGAGACAGCTACAGTAAAGGAGCATTTGTTCTACCCAATCTGCTCAAGCACTACTAAATCCTCCTGTGATCCCTCCTGACTTATGGCTTTGGGTACAATGCATTGAAAAACATTGAAAAACAAACGTAAAGCAGATGGAGACAGTTCAGGGGACAGCAATAAGAATGATAACTTATCTAAAAAGATACATATCTAAACGATCTATCTGAATGATATCTAAAAATCTGTCGTTATATGTCTATAAAGATAGACTGTGAGAATTTAAGTCCTCGTAGCCCAGAATAGAAAAGACTGAGAGAAGACAACACAGCAATCTTCTAATATATATACACATATTATATATGTGAACATATAAAAAAAAACGTTTACATCCAGATATTTTATGTATATATATACACATAAATAAACATATGTATATATATACATATGAAAAGAACAGAGAGAATGGAAACAAGCTTCTGTCCATGTTTAATGCACATAGGACAAGAAGTAATGGGATTAATTCACAGTGAAGAAGATTTAGGTTATATACTAAGAATTTTCTTACTAGTAGAAACCCTTCAGCAGTTCACAGAAATCAATTGCCTGTGGAAGCTGTGAACTTCTGTCACTAGAGGTGTTTTGTTCTTTTTTTCTAAGAACTAATTAAATAAAAATATTCCAGGAATGGTTCAAGTACTCATGCTCTAGGGAAGGACTGGACAGGATGATCTCTCAAAGTTCATTCCAACCGTCTTTTCTAGAATATCACCATTTTTAAAAGCTACATTTCAGGTAAATTAAATTTCCTCTTGTATCTTTTTTATCTTCAGCAACAGAAAGTAAATCCAGCCTTGCATTCCCCCCAAATATGACTATGTGATACATGTATTATATTTAAAAAGTCCTGTTCCCAAGTGTTTCTTTCATACAGAAAATTAAAAAGAAAAATGAACTAGGGAGTTACAGAGCATTTTGAAAAGCACTTTGAAAATATTTATACCCTGTTCATTAAACCTGTCAAAACTAGGTGCAGTACAGATATCTGCTTCAAAAGAGTTTAATTTAATATAAGCACAAACAGGGATGCCTAAAAATGACAAAAACAAGCTTTATTTTAATTTCTAGTCAGGTGATTTGCTGCCACTTGTTCAGCCTACTTACTACTGCTGATGTTATTGAAAGTATTTAAAGTTGACACTCTCTTTAAAGAAACACAAACATGTTCATATTGAACATCAGACATTCGTTATCTGCTTTGCATTTCTTTTTTGGTGGGGATATGATGGTTTTGTCCATTTTTTTGTGGCTGTTGTTTTGACAAAGAAAAGGAAAGCACTAAACAGCAATTAATGACAATTAGACTATTAAGACCTACAAAAAATAAAGTTCTAAGTGCATTTGTAAGGTCCTGTTAATCTCGTAAGAATACTTTTTATTATTATTTCTGCAGTGATAAACTATTTTTTTATACCTCTGCCTCTTGTCTTTTGCTTAAGTGGCATTATAAAATGTACATTTAGCAAACTTCTTACTCTTCATAAAATTGGCAGGTTTCCATCAAAAACAGTACCATGATTCTGGTGTGCAAGGCTTCTCATGTACAAGTAGTTTGCTAGCTGCAGGATGTAAATGTTAATCAGAAGAGTAAAACTGACCTTTGAAACACCTAAAATTCACCTTTTCATGGGGCATGAGGCTTATGCTAGCAGAATACATCAGGGCTGAGCTCCAAGAGGTAACTCTTACAGTGACTCAGAAACAAATGAGATTACTGGAGCTGCAGAAGCTTTGCTGGGGAGCTGGCAATCATTCACTCGTAAAAAGCACTGAAGGAAAAATGTGTATTACATCAGAAAAAAAAAAAAAAGCTTCATGAGATGTACAAATGTACAAATTATTTATTTCATCACCCGTGTCTCATCAGCGATGATGACACAGCAGATTTTTGCTTTGATCTATAGGAATCTCAATTTACAGTCAGAGTCAAAAATGTCTCTAATTTGCTGATTTAGACAGAATGCTCCCATAGCCTGAAAAAGACAGAAGTGCTCAAAGGAAAAATAAATCAAACCCATAAAATTATGACTCTGAAATCTCTAATTATGATCTCCCCTGAAACATTTAACCTTCAAAACCAGCATGCCTAGATTATTTCCAGTCATGATCTCTTCTTGGAAAATTGCATCTACAGAAATAAGGTCATAAAAAATAACACATTTACTTAATTATATGTAACACTTTTTTTTTTTTTTAAAAAAAAGAATGGCAGAAGTCCAGTAAGGAAAAGACCATGACCATTGGCCAAATGAGTACAAGTACATTACATCTTATACTCTGAAGACAATGTTTACATTGAGAAAACTGGAGTGCAGAAAACCATAGTGCTCTAAGCATCAATAACATTTTTATATGCATCAGGCTAATTTTATTTTTGTCCTATATGATGGATAGAGGGCTTCAAAATTTCAGTAGTCTGTAACTCTATAGAATCTGATCTTTTCATGAAGCAACTTTCAAGATATGACAAGAAAAGAATGACTGTTGGCAATTAACAACCCTGAAAAGACAGGAGCCATGGTACAGAAGCTTAAAGGACAATGCAGCATGATTTGTGATTCCATCTGTACCTGTATTTCTAAATCAGTCCCAGTCCTCATATGCCACTTCCAAGGTTAACTTCTGTCATTGACAAAAAATGTAAATCTTGTGTAACCAGGACCAAAATTTCACATCATTTTTTTGCAGGTTTCAGATCAAGATAATTTCCACTTATTCTCCCATTCCCATAAAAAAGCAATACAGTAAATGTCCATAAAATAGTACCTATAATTCTGATAATGATCTAGTTTGATATCAGCTTCCACTTAATTGGGGAAAAAAGTTACAATTTCCTGCTGGTTTTCTATAGCAAAATAGGCTACAAAACAAAAATAAATAATTGTATTGAAGAGACAGTTACTGGAGATGGTATATAGCTATCCAAGCACAGTTTTAGTTGATTTGAATGTCAACAATTGTCATCTTTCTTCAGATAGAATTATATGTAAATACACTGTGGAACAGCTGGATTAAATAAATTCCACATTTCCTGCAAAGACAGTCTGTTCATGGATGGTAAATACAATATTGTTGGGATATATTAAAAATAACCAACAATTTGGTTATCTGGAAGCACTGAGCTCTGTAGTGTGTAAACTATTGACGCCTGTTTGTAAGTCTGTATTTCCTCAAAATGTCCAAACTGCTGCCTCCAAACTATAATGAGATGTTGCAAACCTAGGAAGCATGCCATGCAGGAATGGCTTACATCTTCTGATACTCAGCCATCCGTCTTACAATACTACACAGTAACTCTGAGGAGTTGTCAGAGATCTGCAAAACTCACCCAGAGACAATCCTTAGGTAATGCAAGAAGGATGTCTGGGAAAACTCCCAAAAAGGGCAGCTGTATGAACAAAGGACTTCGCAGATTGTATCAGGTATGAACCCATAGGAGACCTATATAATGAAAAGATCGGGATGTTTACTTACAGTGAGAAGTTGGTTCACTCTTAATACCTTTGAATGTCTACTTTTCTACTTATAACACCAGAAACCATATTACATATTCTAAATATACATAAATAACAGCTGATGTGTTATAGATACCTCACAAGAATAAGCTATAAAAGAATCTATCAAATGTCCTTCAGATATCTGTAGGTTTGGAGCAACCATTTCCTTTCCTGCTCGCCACAGACCAAGACTGGTAAGCAAAGCCATACAGAAAAGTGAAAGAATCTAGTTTCCAATGCATTTTGAGAAGTACAGCTGTACAACTAAAATCTGTATATCTTAAAATTCACCACCAAACTTTTTAATAACATAAATTTCCAAGGTTAGCCAGTCATGTATTTTGCCTTCAGATTAAGAAAATAGAATCATAGAATCATAGAATCATAGAACGGCATAGGTTGAAAAGGACCTTAAAGATCATCTAGTTTCAACCCCCCTGCTCTGGGCAGGGTTGCCAACTACTAGAGCAGGCTGCCCAGCGCCACATCCAGCCTGGCCTTGAATGCCTCCAGGGATGGGGCATCCACAACCTCTCTGGGCAACCTGTTCCAGTGCCTCACCACCCTCTGAGTGAAAAACTTCCTCCTAATATCCAACCTAAATCTCCCCTGTCTTAGTTTGTAACCATTTCCCCTTGTCCTATCACTATCAACGTGTGTGAACACGCGTTCCCCCTCCTGTTTATACGCTCCCTTCAAGTACTGGAAGGCCACAATGAGGTCTCCCCGGAGCCTTCTCTTCTCCAAGCTAAACAAGCCCAGTTCCCTCAACCTTTCTTCATAGGAGAGGTGTTCCAGCC
>VXAA01005564.1:222460-239850 GCA_013399115.1 Anseranas semipalmata | reverse complement strand
CCCGGGTCTTCCTTTCTCCCTTTCTTAAAAATGGGAGTAATGTTTCCTTTTTTCCAGTCGCCAGGGACTTCACCCGACAGCCATGATTTTTCAAATATGATGGAGAGCGGTTCGGCAACCACATCAGCCATCTCTCTCAGCACCCTGGGATGTATACCATCTGGCCCCACGGACTTATACACGTCCAGCTTCATTAGGCGGTCCCGGACTTGTTCCACCGTCACAGTGGGACGGAGTCCGCTCCTCTCACCCTCTCCTCGAGTTTCAGGGTCCCGACAGACATAGGAGACTTGACCACCAGTGAAGACTGAGGCGAAGCGCTTATTGAGTACCTCAGCTTTTTCTATGTCTGAGGAAGCCAGTTCTCCCTTTTCGTTTATCATACTTATTTCTCTTCATACTTATTTATCTTATCTTATCATACTTATTTTCTCTTTCTGTAGGAATGTAAAATAGTACACTGCTAAATGTGTAGCTCTAGCATTGTCATCTTTTTATTTTTCTGTCTAAGCAGACCTGGCTGTCCTATTGGGGTATGAAGAAATAAAAGCATGTTTATTACTCCCTTGAGCATGGAAATTCTTTAAGATNATACTTATTTTCTCTTTCTGTAGGAATGTAAAATAGTACACTGCTAAATGTGTAGCTCTAGCATTGTCATCTTTTTATTTTTCTGTCTAAGCAGACCTGGCTGTCCTATTGGGGTATGAAGAAATAAAAGCATGTTTATTACTCCCTTGAGCATGGAAATTCTTTAAGATCAGTTGCCCAACTCTGACTGTGAAGGATGAAAACCAGTAGAGCACAATGGAATTAATAATGAGTCCTCTGAAGTTAAACATGTCATGGTCACAGATGCAGGCTCTGAAAGTTAACAGGAAAAAAAAAAATCTAGACAGTAGATTCTTGTTGAATTTCTCCACCATCATCAGCTGTTTATTGTCACGGTACATTATGAATAAATGAAAAATTTAAAAGGTTTCAGCATTTATTAAACTCCTAATTGGAATCACAGATATTGAGATCTGAGACTACTTCAAGTCATTTTCACTGATAAGCAAGCTCATCATAACATCCGCAAAGAAGCTATTCAATAAATATGTATGAGCAGTTGTTCAAGCAGAAAGCTGTTTCTTGCCTCTCCATAAGAGTAAAAAGTTTGGGGTATTTTTTTAGCCATAAATGTATTTAAATCAAGTGATTTGGAAATAAGCCGTCTGATCTGAGGCTGTACAGGAATGCACAGACAGATGTAAAACAAGAAAGAAAGAATTAGAAAAGCACTTTGAAGTGGACATGTTTCACAAACTCGGTGAAATGGAATAGTTAGGAGTGTGGATAAAAATACATAGTAGGTCCCCATCCAGCACATTCAATAACATATACTCAGAAAAACTGCACAGAAATTCTCTGATGGAGGAGGAAATAGAGGTTTGTGTTCCTGACTGAGAACTTACAAAATACAGCAGGCAAAATGATCCAGATATGCAGACTCCATTGGATTTGTATTATAACTGGGCATCTGTAGTGGAGACTACTGGTCTGGACCATCTTTCAAACAAACAAGGACAAATCTCCCCTACGTACATTCGGTACTAATATCCAGTATTATCAGTCCAGCCTGGACCACCTTTAGGAATCAAAGTATATAAATACCCTTATAGTACAAAAATTATCAGTGAAATTTAAAGCTATACTTTGCATATCATTAATGAGTCATTATTTTGCTTTCAAGTAGCACTCTAAGATCCTGGAATTGGTATCTGCTAAGTGTCTCCCACCTGGGTGATTGCCAATTTATTTTCCTATTCTATCACTCAAACACAACTTTCATTCTTTGAACTCACCCATCCCTCCCTACTACCTCCCTTTTTAAAGTACAGTGTAAAGAATAAAAAGCAGGATTCAGAAAAAGAAATTAAGAAAAGGAATTTGGCATTATTTCACAATTATGCTTTTGAGCTGCTCTCTGGATCTGAGGTTCGATGTTCAGAAGTGGGAGGGTGAACAGTTTCTTTGCAGGCAAGGACGGTAAGGCCAAATGGTAAGACACCATCAGAGGATGAGGTGACTTCACACCAATGAGATAAAGACTGAAATGCTCCAGGTAAAACAAACAACAAATTCTGAGTTTCTAGATCTAGATAGCAACCTAGACGCAAACTGGTGTGATTTGTTAGCTGAAAAACAGACTCCTCTAAAAGGAATCATCTTATCCTCTATGTAATTTTCAAGCTGTCAAATCTAAGCTTATGATTTTATTGCCCCTGAAGTTGAAAATATCCTCAGGGAAAACGTTAGTCTAAAAGCAAATTGAATTGCAGACATTTTAATATTAATCTGCTTTACTCAATATAGCTTCCCCATTCAAATGACTTTTGGTTGTTTCAGAGCTTTTCTGTGGTTGACTCTCAGGAGAATGACAGGGAGCTTGGTACAGACAGGCCTGAATCCTACCGCCTGTCTGACCATTGTGACTCTGGGGACACAATCTAGTCTACCTAAAGCCTCCCAGTCTTCAATTCCTATCTACTTAATAGAACTTACTTCTGGAACAATGTCTAAATAAAGTAGCCTAGATCATTTCCTGTACATCTTCAGGGATAACTGCCTTTTTTTTATTATTATTATTATTATTTTTTAATTGTTGCCTCCAAGCAGTAGGAAGCTTTGGCTTTACAACTAGGAATTTCCATATATTTAAAAAGAGAAAGAGAAAACTGCATATGTACAAAAATAAAAAAAGGAATCCTCCCTCCCTAGCAGTGAATATTACAGATGTTTCAGCTCTGTAGCACAGAAGGAATATTTTTGCACGTACACAAGTTGCTTCTGGCTTAGTAGACAAAACTGTTTTTCATAGCAACAGTTAAAGGGAAGGAGTCTGTCTGGATTTGCTGGAGAATCTTGCAGGTAGGCATTTGTCGGCATACCAAAAAAGATTCACAGGGATCTGTACCCAAAAACTTACAAGTGTGCCAGACCAAAGGACACTACTGGCCAGGCAAGTAACAGCGCTGCTTTCTTTGATCCTGTTTGCAAAGAAAAGAGGGGAACCTGTTAGCAGTTCCAAGTCTTACTTTTCCAGCTACATAACAGGAGATCCCAAATGAAGCAAATCTCCTTTAAAGGCATACTAATGAAGTGCAAGCTACAAGGCCAGAAAATAGGGACTGCTGCTTTCACATGCCCAGAAGGATGTACGTGGAGAAAACTGGCCTTTGGGTAATGAAGTTTGCAGACTCACAATTAGTGCACAATGACATCATTAGACAAGACACAGACCACCTTCTTTTCCTTTTGTTCTGAGCTTCTCTGAAACTATCAGTTTAACCACAATAAATAAATAAATAAATAAATAAAAATCACCATGTAAGTTCTCAAAGGAAAACAAACAAACAAAATTGCTGAAAAGAATGGTTGCTCTATGCTGTTGCTTCTCAACATGAAGAAATGAAGGGAGAGACGTGGAATAACAGCAGTTCGGATGGATGCTAAAAAGAAGCCATTTATTCTCTTCTTGTTAGTGTAATCTGGATAAAATGCAAAAATCTATTTCCTGTGAAGTGGAGATGGAGTGAGAAATAGTCTTAAAGAAGGGCTGAGGTGCTGACGTGAAGCTCCGTTAATCTCCAAAGAAGCAAGCATATCTAAGTAAATTGTGGATAAATATTCCATAGTGGAAATAATAACTGCAATTCGTTTATCTGGGTTCCAGCAGGTGTCAAGTGCTGCTTTTCCCTCTAATTTCCCTCTCTTCACAGCTTTCAGTTATACATTAGTACATTTGTAGACACTGGTGAGGCAGTTCAAGCATCAGTTTCAGCGTAGACCTGTGGACTATGGGTTTTGATAGGGGTGCAAACGTTTCTTGTAACAAGAGATTCTACAAGGTTCTTTCCTGAAATTTAATCTCAGGATATGTAAGGGAGATGAAAAATGTGAGTGTGTTTTTGTAGATACATTGGAAATAGGTAAGGACAAATACCAGGCCAAAGCATCAGCTCTTGATCAGCATAAATAAAGTCTCTGGGAAGGAAATTGTGTTTTAGGGTCTGTCTGCTTCGGGGATTGTGTCTGCACCTCAGCTGGACAGGACAGCGCTGTGCCTGAGAGAGCACGATGTGGCCAGCTACAAACCAGAGCAGCGCTCTGCAGGACGATGGAAGAGCAGAGCTGCAGTTTCCAGAACATGGCTCGTGCCGATCAACGTGCCAGCATTACACCGGGCCTGGCTGCAAAAGATCAAATGGATGTGCACTTGGCCGTGTGTTACATATTTTTATTTATTCCTTTTTATTTTATTTCTATAAAATTCAATATTCCATAGATTAAATATTTCTACAGAATAAATAGTTCTATATGTATTTCTTTTTATCCATTAATAAAGAAAAAAAATAGTCCACCGGGTTTAGGGCTGCATCAAGGCTCATTTGAGCCCCCTTCTCTGGAGATATTCACGACCCGTCTGGACGCCTACCTGTGCAACCTGCTCTAGGGAACCTGCTGTGGCAGGGGGGTTGGACCCGATGATCTCTGGAGGTCCCTTCCAACCCCTACAATTCTGTGAATCTGTGAATCTGTGAAGGCTCAGAAGGGCCACTTTCAGTTTCCGATTACAGCACAAACTTATTGTGCTTCAAATAAAACATTTAGACCTAAGTTTGTAACAAGACATCCAAAATACACCTTCAGCTAACTCCAAACCCTGGCAGCAGAAGCAGTTAGAAGATGCCCAATCTTCTGTCTGGGCAATTCCTCGAGTGCCTAAATGTTTGCTCAAGTTCTGCACTCAAGTAGCCGTATTTTAACAATGATGAGCAAATACTCTCTGAGCTTATATCCACAACCCTTTTGCATCTAGCAAGTAGGATTGCTTGCAAGATCTAGCCATACAGTAGTTCTCAGACTACAGTTACCTGTGCAGACTCCATAACTCAGAGTAATTCTTTCCACAAAGACAGTTTTTTATGACTCAGCTGCATTGTGTATTGTGAGAATGTTTTTTTTTTTAACTCATGACCTTATTACATGTATTAAACCATTCCCATTTCCAAACTCTAACCTATTTTCTTGGAAGAAAAAATAATGTGTTTATTCCAAATTTGGAAGGTTTCTAGCTAAGCTTGGGAGGGACATTTAAACTTGGCTTATATGAAAAGAATGAGGTTTTAGAATAGATACAATGGATTGCAATTAATAAAAGTCTTAGTTTTCTCCGTACCACAGAGAGCTTTTAGAAAGAATTTAATATGACTGTGGACATTCGAGAATGGTAAAAGACAGATACATAAGCTGTCAGTAACAATACATAAGCTGTCAGTAACAGTAGTGCTAATGGCTAAAAAACAACTAGCCTGGGAAAATATTTTGTAATGCAATCAACTGAAGGACAATGGACATTCTTGAAAACAAGAATTATTTTCAAGGTAAAAAGCATTAGTATGTGG
Organism: Anseranas semipalmata; assembly: GCA_013399115.1. Classification (NCBI taxonomy): domain Eukaryota; kingdom Metazoa; phylum Chordata; class Aves; order Anseriformes; family Anseranatidae; genus Anseranas; species Anseranas semipalmata. Next base: position 234,400 of record VXAA01005564.1, on the reverse strand, counting down.
AGCTAAAGGCAATTGTTAAGTATCATGACAGTTACATACAAACAAGAGAGAGGACTTAATGAGATCTGAATACTGTGGGCACAGGTAATTTAGAATGATCAGAAAGGACAACGCATGAAAAAATACTTCACTACTACCTTGAAAAAGAGGCAGAAAGTAATTTTGATAGGAAAATGTGAAAAAAAATATAAATGATGGATAATTATAATAGCTTGATAATAATCAAGAAAAAGATAATAGGAAGTTAATATGTAAGACCCAAATAATTAGTAAATAATTAACAATATGGATTATGAAAGAATCCATTTAAAACTGGAATATATTTGTATCTATTGAATATAAACCAGAAGAGACTATCAAGTGCAGTAATCTAAAAATGCAGTACAAGAAATTCTAAGTAATATAATACACTAGCAAAAAGGCAAAAAAAAAAAAGAGTAACTTTGCAATGAAAAAAATCTTTAACTGGACTCTGAGATGAAGAGCTATAAAATCAACTACCAAAAATACCAAGCTACAGCTCAATAACCTTGGGAAATATGCCCCCAAATACCCATTTTCATGTAGACGTGATTCTGAAGGAAAACGGGAATGTATGAATGAATTCATGTGTGTATTTTCAATATAAATTCTTGGCTAAAATGCTTGTCTTCATTATTCCTAACTTTACATACACAGATCAGATACCTAATCGTGGTAGGCTCTGCTCCATCTGTTGTCAACAACTACAAAAAAACAGTAGCAGAAAGTGACCAAGATTTAGACACTGAAACATTTTCCAGAGATGTTTCTTTCCCTAATCAGGAACACAACTGTTTATTAATGGAAGGGTACACTGGGCAAATAAAACATGGTAAATAAAATGGTAGAGGGGCTAAAAAAAATATGTGAAACTATATTCCCTTACTTGCATTTAGGAATGCAGAAGACAGGAAAGAAAAACACACTAGTTCCACACAATTAATTTAAATACTTGTCTCTGTGAGGATTTATAGCATCACAGCATTTAGAAACGTTTTCAGTCTGGAAACAGAGTATGTGTAAAATATGATGTGTGAACCCATAAATCTCCATGTAGACATGTAGGGAATCTATGTGGGACTAAGTATGTCTAGGATGAATGAGTGCTTTCCTTGCTTTGGAGACTATTCTGCTCCCTTTGAAGTTAGTAGCAATTTAATGGAAAAGAAATAATCCTTTTGTGTATAAAAATATTAACAGTCACATCAAGTAAGTAATAAAATCACTTAATAATAAAAATCAGTAGATATGAATTCCCAAGAAAGACAAGTGCATAAATTGGAGAAATGTACCACATCACAATACCCTAAGTGTAATATTCTTTCAAATGTAATAAATACTCAGCCTTTATATATCACAAAAGTAGTAAATAGTAAACTAATTCTTGAGCTGGTTATGAATGAAATGTATTATGAAGAGCAACTATAGCAAAAGAACACTATTCTGTGGAAATTCTGAGTATGTTCTGTCTCAGAGATAATCATTCTCACACTTCAGAAAGGATTATCTAGGTTGCTTTGAAACACCACACATGATTTTTGTAGTTTCATAATAAAAAAAGGATAATACAGGTAGGAAATGACTACAGAGGAGGTAGGTAGCTCGATAAAGTTACAGATCTTAGCTACTAATAATTGTTGAAGGAAATATTCAAGTTTATAGACGAGAAGATCTTACTAACATGAACGCAATTAAGAAAAGATTGAAATTACAAAACTGTCTGATTTGTAACAAACACAGTCACAAGGGTTAAAAAGTCCACAGGGAGAAGTAAGAAAGGGGAGGTGGCATTCTATTAACATGTAAGAGGAGAGATAAATGGGAGCCGATCTTACAAAACTATCTTGAATTAGCTACTTCACTCATGCACCTGAACCACGCCCTTTCTTGTATATATTCTACGTCCAAAGTAATAAATACTTTGCAAATTCAGAGAGCTAATTGAAAAGATTCCTGCCTCAAAGTTCAATGATAGACTTACACGACTCACAGACACTTTTAAGGAAATTATTGTCCTAGTCCTCTTGCAACAATAGAATCAAAACTGAAGACCACAAGCACTTAAAAATTTAAAGCAGAATAAAGCTTTAGCCTCATCAACTGGTGTGAAATGTCTCATGCTTTAATTCAGGGAATATAAATGTTTGCTTACTTTACTCAGACCAGGAAAGATTTTGTTTTCAGCCACAAAAAAACTACTCAAAATTGAATATTAATATAGGCTAATGGCTTGGAGACATGCATTCTAAAACACTCGACACTCTAAAGATAGGAGATGTACATGCCAACCTCTTTAAAATCAATGGCGACCAACAACTTAACATCAGACAAAACGTGTATTCTGATCGCTCAGCCTACTCTGTATCTTGTTTGAGAAGGCCTTAGGGTACCAACAATCTCCTGCTTGAGGTTTCACAGCCAGTGAATCCTGCTAGAGGCGACAGGCAATCCCAGAACCACATCAGTAATGCTGCAGATGTCCAGAGGAGATGCAGTGATCCACCCTGACCTCACAACAGGACAATACTACTATGCTTGAGAGGGCTTCCAGCTTCCAGATCAGGCATGCATCCTGACCAGTCCCAGTACCTCAACAGAGGGAGATATTCCTGTCCTTCCCTCTTTCCTCTTTCACGCTAAACCTTTATTTTCATGCAAAGGCCATCTGATTGCATTACCGTCTAAAAAGGGTTCTTCCTATCCATGAACAAGAAGGGCAAAGTGCACATCAGCAGAGCACACCTCAGCAGGTAAGTGTAAATGGAGCCTCAGACAGAACTGAGGTGGGATGTAGGCTGTTTCCCTGTTCTCATAATCCTGTATCTATATTTTAAATCGGACTGTTAACTCCTGTATTTATTATGCTATACTGAAAAAGTTTAAAAAGTCTTAAAAATCTAGTAGGAGCTCATCCCTAGGACATACTGAAAGCCATGACACACAAAGCTGAGACCATAGGCTTTACATACTGAATATGGCCTGGCTGCTAATGAATTTCTGAATGATGAAGTCCACAGATAGAATATAGCATCAGCAGCAGTGCATATGGAGAACATCAGTAACAATGGTAAGAATACATTTTTCAGACAGGAAGAATCTAATTCTTATTTCTCCTGAAAATATAGAGAAGATTCCTGTAACAATACCCAACCGTGCATTTAATCATCTGGAAAGAACCCAAGGCACCCCACAAAGAATGCAATTAGACTGCAAATGGGGTAGGCCTAACCACTTCTGCTTGGCTGCTCCTTGCCATTTTATACCTACCTCAGCTCCACAGGGCACCCACATCATGTAGACAGCTACGAGATCGAAGCTATGTCTACTCTTCAGCATCGTTCCAGTGACTATTTTGAATAAATGAGGTTGATCAAAAATGAAATGGTTTTCACAGTGGTCTACTGTTTCTTTATTTTTACCTGTTAATTCAACAGAAGATGCCAAATACTCTGGAGAGGACAATTCAAAAGATCCTCAAATAAACCTTGCAAGTACAGTCATTATACCCTGCAGATAATAAGTTAATGGAAATAGCAGCTTATTAAACATAGATGCAATCCAGAAGTAAAAAACAAGTAAATGCGTTATTTCATCAGCATTACCTATTTTCCGCACTTATAGCAGAAAAGGCCCTAGTTCTATGCCTTGGAATTGCAGCAAAATTGTGCAATATAGAGAAACTTTGCTGGAAGAGTATTCACCAGCTCTTTTAAAAACCACAGAGAGCTCTGCTGTCAGCTGACAGACTTACTGCACCAACAAAAATTCAATCCCAAACTTTGCTCATGCACGATTGATATGAATGTCTAGAAGGTTAGAGCATACATATAGCCAATCATAAGAAAAGCATGAGCTTTATCAAGGCTTCTTTCAGCATCTCCAGGCTTTTTATGAGTAGATTTTCATGAAAGTCTTCAGTTATCAAGCATAGGCAATGTTAGCTGACCCTTTATTACATTGTTATTCTCCTTCACAAAGAACAAACAAATTAGGATCCATGGAAACCAGATGATGTAGAAGGAAAATGAAACACTGAAATTAAACACAATAAGTAATCCAAATAGGTAATAATGAGCACTACAAATATGTATTGACATTTCTCACCCTTCTTCTAAGAACTTTTCAATGTCCTGACTAAATGTAAATATTTTTTAATTTCCTACAATTATTATTTAAATTTTAAATTTATAGCTATAGGCAGATGAAAGATATACTCAATTCATACTTTTATTTGGCAGGCATGCTGTTGCATAAACATTGATTCTCATTTTCTACATAAATGGTGCAGCCGACCTTTAAATATAGTATTTGCAAACATATGTCTTCCACCATTTAGCACCCTTACATTTGTGATGGTAACTCACTTAATGATGATTCAAACTGTACGTCTACTCCAGGTAATATATATAGAAATATCTGTATCTGTATATGTATCTATATTTACACACGCACACACCCCTCCCTGCCTAAAGTAAGGCATGTATCAAGCTATGTAGTCACACTCAGAGCACAGCCAACAACCTGTTGGCAAGCTGTGCACATCCCTATCTTGAACTCAGTTACAAAGGCATTTTAATACAGTCAGACTCTTATAGAAAAACCAGGTGAGCACACAGATACAAATTAAGAAAATGTCCAAGCTGGAGGAAAAAAAAAAAAAAAGGCAAAACAAAAACAAAGTAACACAAACAAAGTGATCAAGTACAGTCCTGGTATAACTTGAAGTCTGTTTTATCACAGGAAAGCAATATTTGATCTAATGGATCATTTTCATTATGACTATCAGTCTTGCTAAAAACTATAATTTAGGAAAATAAAAATTGAATGCTTGTCTCTCAGATCCTGGAAAATAGCAAGAGAGACGCATTTTTTCACCATCACCTTAGCTTTATTTTAGACAAAGCACAAAACAGCTCCCAGTCCCTTCAGAACTGATTCTGAAAACTGAAAAATATTTTAGGGCACAACATAGGGAAAATAAATTGAAAACTTCTCGAATCACTACATAGTCCTAACACTTGATTGTAGGAATCCTATTGACCGTTATCATCCCTTGGATTTGTCTTTTCCATCTGATATATTCATCCCAGAGTTGTCGTCATTAAAAGACACATACACAAGAGTTACCTTTAACCTGGGAAGTCTTGAGCAGACTCTCTTCTCTAAAGTGCCCTTGCTATCACTGGAGAGAAATAAGCTCTTCTGGTCAGTTCAGATGATAGTTAATACAGGTGAATTATTCCCTGTGATGGATTGTATCTATTAATTAGCTTTCATAAGTATTTGTTCTTAAACATAATTTAGTTTACAAAGGATGGTCTAGTCAAAAAAATAAAAGCCAGATAACCATGCTGGATTCAGGAAGGCATTAGTTCTACAATCTCTCTGGAGTTATTGACTGTTCCTGTTATTTTGGCTGGTAATTAACTGCAAATATTCTCCTTGATTTTAAACTTTTAAAGTGAAGGATGTGTAAATATTTCCAGGGCTTCTTATGTGCCTCTCTACTAGCTTATTCTAATGTAAATTACAAATGATTGCAACAGACACATTGTGTATGCACCAGGATTCATTATCTTCCCATCCAAGCAATTAAATAACAACATAAACATATACAGCAGCATATAAAATAAAATGAGCTGCTATTTCCTCCGGCATATTATGCCTACTTATATACTTATTCTTGTAACAATGCAATAAAATACGGGTTCCCCAAATGATAAGCATTTTCCTTGTTATTTTAAAAATATTTACAGCTTACCCAACGCCAAAGAACGATCAGACAAAATAAAGATCAGGATACAATCAAGCCTTTGAAATATCTGACAAGAATAAACAAAAATATATCCCTACTTGAGATCTTTTTTTCCTCATTAGCATATATCTGTTTTATTAAAAAAAAAGAAGAGGGATCAATGAAATGTATGCACGGCAACCTCCCAGCATTATTAGCCCTTACATAATGGAAGTATCTGCTTAAATATCTAGTCCTTCACCTTACAGGCACAGTCTTTAAAATGTAAGGCCCTTGTTAGAAACACAATTCCAGGTTGGTTTTAAGGCATGAAAAAACTCCTCATCACCCTTTATCACATATTTCCAGGCTTATTTTTGTCTGTCTTAGCTATCTACTGTTGTCCTCATGCCAGCAACAAGCTGCCTTCCTCACACGGAGGTTACCTCCCTGCTGCTCTCCCTTATTCCCCGGGTTGGAAGCGGGCATGTGGGAGGACAGAGCAGAGCCACCGCAACGTGCACAGCTCAGACATACCGGCTATCCAGCTGGAGAGTCCTTCAAGGAGAAAAATTTACCCCGATAGCAGCACCTCTGACCTCCTGTTCCGTGAGGGACCACCATTGCTGAATCCAGCAGGTGGATCTGGGAGCTGAGAAGACTTTGGCAATAGTCCCAAGAAAGAGGGGTGACATTGCCTGAAAGCACCATGACTGAATTTTGAGTAATAAACTTGTCAGATCAGGATTCCCTTTTAAAGACTCAGGCTGCCTTTTTCTGGAGGGTTTCTCACGCAGTGCTGCACTTCTCAATCTCTTCTACTGCTATGGGAACACGTGGTCTTCAGCCCCTTGAAGTGACAGCAGCACCAATGTGACTAACACAGCATGAGAAGAGAAGAGCAAGGGGGCAGAGTCTTTACAGAAAGGAAAACCCTAGAGAAAGGACAAGAGGAAGAAACTGGATGTATTTCTTCAAGCCACTTTACTACCAATTATACAAAATAAATTTGTTCCCATCTTTAAAATGCACCACATGCATAATGTGTATACATATGGATATCTGGGAACTGGTATTCAGCCTTGTGATGTTATACCTCAGGCTAAGACTTTTATCCTTTTATCATATTCTTTTATTGGAGAATATTTATTTTGTCTTCGTCCTTTTGCAAGACAGACGCAAGAAAAAAATTCAAAAATTTCCAAGGATTACTACCTGCTCTTTCCCAACTCAGTGTATATGTCAGATTGCTGACATAACTGCACATTTCTTAAATATGCCAATGCATAGTACCTTAAGCGGTCAAGAAAACACCGATTCCCAGAACAACCCTTGCCTTTTCGAGCCCTGTGACCATTAAGTCTTTGCTAATTTAGCAGCAATGGATGTCTTCCCTCTGGGATAATAACCACAAGAGCTGTAAGAAATGCATCTTACTACGCATGCAGCTAAGTACTTTTGAATCATATTTCAAATTAAAGAAAGGCCCGGTTGTACTTGGGAGACAGAAGAGGCTCATGGTAGATTTACTAACTAAACAGTTTCAAGAAACTCTGGTAAAATTGAGAATCACATAAATACATTATGAATCTCTGTAACACATCTAAGTTTTTTTTTTTTAATATAATTCTAAATGAAATCCATTTAAACATAGACTCTGCTGCATTTCCAGCAAATGTAAGTCAACTCTTATCTCTCCAGATTGCATCAGTCCATTCAGTAAGAACTCCAATTTGTTATACAGGGATGGTGTATACAGTCAGACCCACTCTTTAATCTTACTGCAGAACATTGTTTGCTACTGTGTAATTTATTACTTTTATACCAAATCATCATTTTTGTTGTTGTTGTTAGAAAGAATTCAAGACAAAAAAAAGGCACATTGTGGAAATGGAACAAAACTGGGACTTTGGAAATAATGCAACACATCTCTTGAAGGGATATTGTCACCATGATCACAGCAGTATGCAGTAAATAGCTTCTCTTTAGCTGAGTTGGACAGGCTTTAGAATGAAATTATTAGTATTAAATGAAACCTTTGGAAAGTAGCAATTTATGTTATAAATCCACTGTTTTGTTGAGGTTTTAAATGGGAAAGTGCAACTTGTTTTAGAGTTTCTGTAAATAGGAGCAGTTTGATCAAAACTTTCAAATTATAGTCTTCAAAAGTCAGGCACACAAGTGCTTGTGGCAGGCACAGTTTGAAATCTTAAACTGCTAATGGCAAGATATTTTTTTACATTCAGTCAGAATGTAAGATTTCAAAAGTTTTTAGAAAGGCTGTGCAGGGTAAAAGTCCAGTGTGTGTGCACAGCTGATGAAGAGTCATTCGGAGGTATGCACACACCAGGGGCTGGCAGAAAGCTTTACATGATAGAGATGGTACATTAGGTCAGAGGTAGCTAAAAGTGAATTTCACATTCTTAAGGGACATTCTCCTTTTAGTGAATAAAGGGCAAATGGCCATCCTCTTGTTCCATTCCTCTCTGCAGGCTTCAGTGAAGATGACCAAGAGATAAGGCTGTGCTATGTGATGGGTACAGCCAGGTTCCAGAGGAACTGCTAAAAACTTAAAACTGCCACTTATTTATGATCTCCCTCATATGCCAGTATTTTTTAGCAGCTTCCAGGAGTGCTTTAATAGCACAATATTAAGTGTTAATAACATGCTAATAACATATAAATAATAGTCCCCTACCTACTCAATGGAACTAGCAGCTTATATGGAGCTGTGCTCTGCACCTGTAGCTAGAACAGTGCTGGTATCACACCAGTGTTTTGGCTACTGCCGAGCAGTGCTGGCACAGCACCAGGACTCTCTCCAGACCCCCCAAAGCCAGTAGGTGGGGGTGGGCAAGAAGTGGGGAGGGGACATGGCCAGGGCAGCTGACCTAAACCGACCAAAGGGATATTCCATACTATGTGGTGTCACACGCAGCAATAAAAGCTGGAAAAGGGGAAAGAGAAGGGGGGTGTCTCGTTATGAAGACGTCTGTCCTTCTGAACAACCACTACGCGTATTGAGGGCCTGCTTCCCAGAACACGGCTGAACTTGCTTGCTGATGGGAAGTAAAGAATAACTGTTTTCTCTCTCTTTGCTTCCATGCAGCCTCTGCTTGTTTTTTTTTTTTCTCTTTTTTCTTTAATTAAATTATCCTTATCTCAGCCCATGAACCTTTTTTTTTTTTTTCGTCATTTTTTTTTCTCCCACCTCTTCCTTTGAGGAGGGGGAGTGAGAGCACAGTTGTAGTGGAGTTCAGCTGCCCAGCAGGGTAAAACCACCACATAAGCATACAGCAACATGCATATACTAAAAAGGAAAAGCATCAAGCAGAAAATTCCCACTCCACTGCAGGCATTTCTCCTCCTGGAGAGAAGACAGGAGAACAAACAGTATATGATTTGATACACTACAGAAAGTTACTCTGATGCTACCATGATACATTAAAAAAATTACGGAAAGCAGAAACCAGTTCCACCAAACCCCATGTCTGATGCATGCGCTTCATGTTCTTTGCTCTGGCTGAAAATAACCAGGGTTTTGTTTTTAATTATATATACATACATATGTATTTTGCTTTCAGCTATATTTCTACTTTTTCAGCTTAAAAAGAAAAGGGGATTGTATACCTACAAATTCACCTAGTTACTTTAATGATGGATATTACCTACCACCCTTGTCCTGTCGATGTCCTTAGATACTCATAGCAAAAGTATACTCTTGCTCAAACTGCAATGATATTGTGTCTATAACAGATGCACAGTCAAAGTGACTAAACCAACAGTCATTACCTCTCTAGATGTTGAAGAAGGAACGAGAGGTGAAACAGTCTGTCTTCAATAATTAGACAGCAAGCTGAGAAATTATGTATCATTTCTGTAATTTACAAGCCTTCAAAATGTAATGTATCTCTTTCTCTTTTTTTTAGTAAAAAAAGTCATCAAACTGTTATGAAATCCATCCAGAAAGTTTGCAGCTATAGATACAAGGTGAAACAACATAATATGATGGGCTCACTGCCATTTCACTGTTTTCAACAGGTCTGCTTTACCTAAGCATTGCTCAGATTAAATGTTCAGATGAACTACTACTGCTAGTCTGTGATCATACATTAGCAAACAAAAGAGCCCTTCCACTTATGTTGAAAAACAATCTCAGAGCTGGAACAAAGTTCAAGTGAACAACAGATGCAAATACAAAAAAAGGTTATTTCCAGGATAATGACATAAAAGGCAGGTATGGATTAAAGCATAAAAATAAACAAAAGCTATAAAAGAGAATGGTCTTCTCTGCCTAAATAACTTCTGAGGAGACAAGGTCTAGCTAGTTTGGGGGGCTTTGAGTGTCTAGGCTGCAGTAAGAACATCATAGCTGTCAGCTACTGCACAGATGAAGTACAAGATGGTTGATGAACAATGAAATGTGATTTGCTGCATTCTGCACTTGGGTATCTTGCTGACACTTAAAATCTCCACTGGCTGTCATGTACTTCAACCCATCATGCAAGGGGAAGAGTCACAGGAAAAGATATATACAGCCAGGAGATACACAGGGCTATTTGCACATGACTACACATTTCAGATCCTAATGTCTCTTTAATTAAAATGTTCCAAAGAGCAAAGGAAAGGACAGGAAAATAAAGCTTTAGAGACTAAAAGTTCACACAGTCTCCTGTTTGCCTCTTCCTCAGGCACAGTAACAGGAAGACGTTACAGGGGATCTGGTCAAAGGAGTTATGAAGAAGTAAATAAGAATCCCAAAGTTAGATACTGAGGAATTATATCCTAGTCATCAAGAATGAAAGTATTAAAAGTTTAGGCCATTCTGACCCAATCTGTGGATGGTTTAGGTTGTCTATTTGAATGCAAAGCAGACATTGCAGAAGGTCCTGATCTACGGGAGCTGGATTGAGCTCAAAGGGCTGAATGAATGGGCAGCTGAACCTCTGATTGAGATAGTACAGAACTGTGTAGTATGGAGGAGCTGGTCACAGGCTGATCAATGCCATTTAACCCACCCTTATTTTTCACTTCCAGCTCTTTTGCCTGCATTTTGAAAAAAAAAAAAAAAAGGACAACAGCAGACAGGAATAAAAAAAAAAACCTGCTTATTCTCTGGGTTTGTTAGAAACTTTAGTTTCCTCAACAATGCATTATTTTACAGTTTTTTTTTTTTTTCTTGGGGGTGGTGGTGGTCTGGTTAGGGTCACCAGTCCTATTCTTCAGCTATTTCTCTCCAGAACAAAATATCATCTAGATGAACTCTACCACCTCCAGAATCATCACAACGCTGCTGCGTTTTCTCAGTGAAGCGCACAGGATGACAACCATAACCCAAATATCACTCCCACAAGGAGTCATTAGTGATCATAAACCTATGTCCTGGTTTTCTATGACCAACTGCCAGAATCCTACTTACCAAGTACAGAAAAATATCACATGCTGTTTCTCCAAACATTTCAGTTCCACATAAATAGGGGAAAAGCTCTTTTACACAGTGACTTAATATCTTTATAACACTAAGTGATGAGTTCTTTTGTCTCTCCGTATTTCCCAGAACAGTCAAAAATTTACATCTTTTTTATCCTCATAAGGCCAAGGATCTTTTTTGAGATCCTGACCCTTAAAGAACCAGACTCTTTCAGATGTCTGTTCACTACACTCTTAAGAGATTTCCTGTCTCCTGAAGGGTGGTATTTTTAAATACCATTTTGTGGTCACTCCTAACCCTTCCAATGATTACTTCCCCTTAGCAGGGCAACAAATGTAAGATAGATAAAGTGATTCCTTTTAATCACAGAATCACACAATCACAGAATTTCGGCATCACTTAGGTTGGAAGAGACCTCCAAGATCACCTAGTCCAACCTCTGACCTAACACTAACAAGTCCTCCACTAAACCATATCACTAAGTTCTACATTTAAACATCTTTTGAAGACCTCCAGGGATGGCGACTCAACCATTTCCCTGGGCAGCCTGTTCCAATGCCTCACAACCCTTTCAGTAAAGAAGTTTTTCCTAATATCTAACCTAAACCTCCCCTGGTGCAACTTTAGCCCATTCCCACTCATCCTATCACCTGGCGTGCAGGAGAAGAGACCGATCCCCACCTCGCTACAGCCTCCTTTAAGGTACCTGTAGAGAGCGATAAGGTCGCCCCTGAGCCCCCTCTTCTCCAGGCTA
>VXAA01005564.1:91856-222086 GCA_013399115.1 Anseranas semipalmata | reverse complement strand
GGCCCCATCGACTTGCGTACATCCAAGTGCTGTAGCAGGTCACCAACCATTTCCTCGTGGATTATGAGGGCCACATTCTGCTCCCCATTCCCTTCCAGCAGCTCAGGGCACTGGGTACCCAGAGAACAACTGGTCTTGCTGCAAAAGACTGAGGCAAAGAAGGCATTAAGCACCTCAGCCTTTTCCTCCACTCTTGTGACTAAATTTCCCCCCGCATCCAGTAAAGGATGGAGATTCTCCTTAGTCCTCCTTTTTGTGTTTATGTATTTATAAAAACATTTTTTGTTATCTTTAACAGCAGTAGCCAGACTGAGGTCCAGATGAGCTTTGGCCTTTCTCATTTTGTCCCTGCACAGCCTCGCACCACCATTATAGTCCTCCTGAGAGGCCTGCCCCCTCTTCCAAAGGTCATAAACCTTCTTTTTCTTCCTGAGCTCTAGCCACAGCTCTAGCCACAGCCATCAGACAATGGATATTCTCCCCCTATGTAGCATATAGCAACTTCCTTGTTGTACAGTAGGAATGGATAGCTAGCCAGCTCGCTGGACACTGACAGATGGCATTTAGCTTATCTGAGTAGTCAGTGGGAATGGCATCATCCCTGTAAGTCCTGCCTTTACCTAACTATTCTTTTTCTTATTATTATTATTACTATTATTATTATTATTAACACTAATACCACTGCTGCTGGCACCACATCGCTTTATGCGATTTTTATGACTTCTGTCAGAAGTAGAATAACCATCCCAGGCTGCTTGTAAGCATTCATTATCTCCTGAAAAATTGTTAATTTCTTCAGAGACTAATTCTTCCAACTTAGTGCTCCCACTTACCCACACTGCACACATTCTGCTACCAGTTGCAAACTCTCAGAAAGCCATCTAAGCCACTGGGGTTCCTGCTGCTTTTTCCAAATGCTTTGGCTTTCTGACGCATTACCTTGGCTTGTTTACATCACCAAAGCATGTGCAGCTCCACATAGCCATTCTTTTATTTAATTTTTATTTCTCTAGACTCTGATTTTGAGCTTAGTTTTTCTTTCCAAATCAGATCTCCATTTTTACATTGCTCTGTGCCCTGAGTTGTAGCAGAGAGACCAGAGCTGGAGATAGCTGCTGGAACCTGCCTGGGCCCAAAGTGCTCTGGCCCAGCAAGTGGGCTTAAAACATTCCCAAATGAGGAGGGGGAGTTTAACTGTGGTCATGACAAACCACTAATACAAGAACTGAAGAGGAAGTTTCCTCAGAGATTTAAAGTAGCAAGAGAAAAAAAAAAAATCAGAAAAATGTGGTACCTGCAAGCAGAAATGGTAAATACAGGTTTTAGGTTATTTATCCTGAGATACAAAAGAATGAGAGCAGCGCAGAGTAGCAACGGCACATAGCCTTGGGAATCTGGGGAGAATTCAGAGACAAACACTCTAAGAGAAGGCAACCTACTCACGGAAGTCTGTTATTTCCTCTTTGTATCTGAGCAGTATCCTCTGTTGTCCAGCATGAATATTACAAAATCACATAGACGTATTTTATTACAGATGCGACTTTAATATAACCTTCTGTTATCCTAGTACTTAATAGTTACATTATTAGTTAAGAGACAACCAAGTAATTTAGTTGTTCAAGCACACTTTCCAGTGTTTGTTTATTGATATTTAGTCCAAGACCAGTGTGAGCATAGCAAAGCACGGAAAAGATTACAGAAGGCCTATCAGAAGTCTTATTTGCATGTAGGATAGCCCTCCAGATGTAGCAATCACAATCAGCAAATGAAGACTTAACCTTTGAAGTATTTCAGGTAAACAGATCGAGGAATTAGAGACTGCCAAAACAGCACCCAGCCCTAACTCAACAGCAGCGGCTGCTCTGCCAGTACAACACAAACATAACGCTGCACATTCTTCCATCTACAGTGTGTTGGGGACTACTTCAACACCCAGTAAAACTGCAATATCTGGAATAACAATTTTGCTTGCACGTTGCTTAGATGGAGTTTTGAGCAAGATGTTCCTTTTTTCTTCAGTAAGCTTTCCTCGGAGCGCATAAGGTGAACTTTTAGGGAGATTTCTGGCTCCTGCTGAAACACTACACAGTAAAGCTTCTCATAGTGTACCTCTACTCACATCCACTGCCAAAAGAGTTGAGCAGTATTTGGCATTCATTTGCACTGAAATTCCAAAACTTGCTGAGATTTGCCCACTACTACTTTTGAGACGTCTACTCAGACCCTTTATCAGACAAAAACAAAATGTATCACTGGAAAGTAATTGCAAAGAAGGTAATTGCAAACGGGCAGTTGTAGCCCATTCTTAGTAAACCGCAAAACAATGTGTAGCTCATTAGGCATTTTCATATAAACTGAATGACATAAATTCTTTTTTACTTGAGTACTGTCTGGGCTTTGTTAGTTTGAAATGTAGATAATCAGGGCCAACAAGCATTCAGCATGATGAAAACTTAATTCTCTAGAAATAGAAGTGATTAAAATGAAGGAATTCTCTGAATTTTGAATTGGCTCCCAAAGTGGAGTTTTTACATACATCAGTGTAATTGTATCATTTTTTTCAATCTAATTAAAACTGTTCTTAAATAAACAAGCATTCTCGTGCAGCATTGAAAATTCAAACATTCATATGTAATATCGAATTCATGAAAGATTTTCTTACGGGATATGACAGACTTAGGTCTTGTACTCTCATTACACTGCACAATGTCATTTAATAATCTCAGTCGGATTGTGAAACCAACTACAGAGACTTTCGTCTATTAAAACAAAATAGAGACTAAAAAAAACTACAAACCAGTGAGAAGAAAATTGGATTTTTGGAATCCCTTTGGTTTAAGTAATCAAACCAAAGCCTACACTAATAAAGGCAATGCAATCAGTTTCCTCACAATACATGCCACAGTAATATTGAAACACGCAGCTCTAACTTGTGAGCGTTGTAGCTTTACACATTCACATTGAAGCTGCCTGAATTCACTCACATGCTTTGTTTTGAATGTATTATTTCTACTTCTATTGTGCCTATTTGTCTTTCATCAGGCAAATCATCCGGTACAAGAGATACTTTTTCATTCACTAGCACCTTTGTGGATGAATAGCTCCACTGATGAAGGGTATAGACTCTATTCCTAGATAAAGATTTTAACGTACTTTGTTTCAATAACAGAAACAAAAGGAAGCAGAAACTCACTCAATTGGTCCTTAATGAAAAATAGAACAGGCAACAAAGAACCCCAAGTCTTTACAGGCATGACCTAAGTGCATGTAGCTTTGGTTATGTTTATAACGATTTTTCAGGCACCCAACTCCTTCCTAACTGCTCAGGCATAAAAGGGACTTATGCACTAAAGTAGCTTTCTGATGCAGGACGGTTCTCAGGCTAGCAACCCTTGGGATGCCTTAAGGACCCTGAAACTCACTGTGTTAGCTGGGCACCTAACCATTAAGCATCATGCTGGCACTACATTATCATGACATCAAAACTCTTTATGCAATTTTTGCAGCAGGAATGTGAAATGCAAGTGGGAAAGCTACAACTGAGAGATACAAAATCTGATTTTTTCTTCATAGCCTAGTTAAAGTTACATGAAAATCTGAGAGCATACAATTGTAGGGAGGATAGACCACTGTATCTTCCTTCACTTTTTTTAGTAACAGCGTAATTCTTACCAACACTGTTTTATAAGGAAGATAAATAACTGCAGTAAAAGCCAATAAGAATTTCTACCATTCCCAAATTCCTTTTGATGTACAAGATACGTCTAAACTCTAAGCACAGTAATAAAAATCAAGGAATGGATGCCTATACATAATTGGTATCTCTTGTGCATCTATCTTCTAGGCTTTAAATACGTACATAGAGATAAAATGAGAGTACTAGCTATAATAAATTGTAATTTGTGAAAAATTGAGAAAAAATAAAGAGACACTAAGGAATACAATGTGTTGTCTTTCTCCATGATGTTTATGCAGGTATCTACAAATGCTGGCAAGTATAGAAAACACTGTCTCGTGTAATAGCAAAAATAAGACACGTGCCTATAAGTAAAACCACAACCTTTAAAACTCCACTATCGTAATCATTAAATATATAAATTCTCCCAATTAGAATGCATCTCTCTGTATCTAATCCATAGAAGGCATACCACAACGTAGCCAACATACAATGACCATAAGTTTTAAGAACAATGTTAGCAAATACCATGACTAAACCTGTAATTTTTGGAAATGTGAATCCCAAATATGAAAATGAAACCACAAACTAAACAACATTAAGAACAGCTCCATCAGGACACTCTTCATCACCTTGCCATGGATAAGATTTCATACGCTGCATTTTGCTCAAAAGGGAATAAATAATTGTGATTTCAACTTAATGCTTCTTCAAAATATTTATAATTTTTCAAGAACACGACAATTAAAACAAACAAGCAAACAAAAAGAAAAAAATCTTCCCTTTAAAAAAAAGAATTCCCACAGTATTTTATTTGCTGTTCTGTGTCGGTCTTTCAGGTGATGCTAGAAGGCGACGCACTAAAGATCCCTTGGCATTCACCTATGACCAGTCCCAAACTCTTTGTGCAAAGTTTCTGCTCCACGGAATGGAATGCTTTGCATTGTTTTATGACTGATGGACTCAAAAGTCCTTTTCAATGATAAAATCACTGAAAGTCATAACTAAGAAATCCAAATTACTTTTAGGATGAAGGAGCTCTCTCTCTATTTATTTTACCATGGTATATGTAAGCTGTGGTCTTCTGATGTCTGTTCATCGTCTTCACAATGTACCTGAGAATTAAGGAAATTCTACTTGCCCCATTTTAAGACAGTGACCACAAGAAGTTGTCAAGTTACCACAAGAAGGCCAGCACTCAAGAAGCTTAAGCCAAATATTCTATAACACATCTTAACCACTGGGAAACCTCTTTCTCTCTGATGGCAGACATTGAGCTAATGACACTAACTGTATGCAATAGGTCTTAGACTAATAAAGCTGTATTGATTTCTGTATGTCCTAAATACATATATTACTGGACTCCATTCTGGTTGATAGGAGGCTGCTGAAGATATTCAAGTAGGGTTGTTTAGCCATTTGCAATAAATCTCCAAATGAGTAGAAGGAAGTCTTCAGTTTTCATGATGCTATGGCAGAGAATTTGGCCTGAAGCCAGCCTTCTGTTTGAGCTTTAGATTTGGCCAACTGTCAACATCTGCAAGCCAAACTTGCATGGCTTGCACAATTCAGTATTTAATATCAAAGCATTAATTTTAACTACTTAATACTTGATGGATTTAAGCACAGAAAATGAAAACTAAGGTTACTGAGCCAGAATAGCCATAAAGACAATAGAACAAACCATGTGCTATTCTGGATATGACATAATTCACTGTACTATTCACATGTACATCTACAAATAAGGAAAGTAATTAAGAGAGAAGGGATATTTCCTTCAAAACTATTCTACAGTCGATGTTTAAAGAGACTGTGTATGTGTGGAATATATCATATTTTAGAGAAAAAGAGTAGAAGACTAACAAATAATATTATGCTAGGACAGCTTTCTCAGCTATGTTTCTAGGAGGAAGACATACTACAGATACCCAAATTAGCTGTGGAATTTGAAAATCTCTGAAATCCAAGGGAGTCACTGGCACTATTGACCACAGTGGGGCAGAATTAAAGCTGATCATTTTTGCAAATCCAGCCTAAATAAAGACCTGGTAAGCACGGGTCCAAGCTAGCCCTATTACCATGGACAAACCAGTCATCCTTTTCTTTATGCTTGTCTCCACACCATTGTAACAAAAACTGAAAATCCGTTAGCCTGTTTTTAATGACTAGGGCCTCCCACACATGAAAATATATATATATATATATATATATTTAAACACCATGCACAGAGATAGGGAAAAGACAGCTAAAATGATCCCATTTTGACATCTTCTGCTCCCCTTCCTTCCTAGTAAAAGAAAAAATATCTGCGCCCAGTAGCATACCAGGTTTAACGTTGTGAGCAATATTGTACTTGCCTTGTTCTATGTGATAAATGAGAATTGAGTATATTCTTGCATGGTGAGCTGGAAATGCTATTTATTTAGTATTTCCTGTACAAATAGCTTAGCACATACAGTTTTGCTCTATCACTAAGTGTAATAGCTTGCTACTACATTAGCAGTTGATGTTCTCACATATGAGACAGACTTTTTTGATCTTACATAAGATTCAGACATGATTTCTTAATAAACTCACTATGAGATTTTTTAATAGGGGTATAAAGAATTATTTTGCTCATGGGAAAAGACTGCTGTGTATCCCTGATATTGCTTCGATTCACAATTCTTAGAGCTGCTGCCTTTTTGGATGGTTTACAGTTGCATTAGAGCTCAAAACTGTATGTAAAAACTATTAAAAGCCCAGCATTTGTGTTTTCACACAAAGCTGAAAATCAGAATGATTTAGGCTTAGTAACCTTAAAAAAGAGAATCCAAAAAAACTTTGTGTACTGTTCTGTGATAAACATTTTTATCTACAAATATTTTATATAAATACGTGGATATGTGAATAGAGTATTAGATACCGGAATTGTTCAAGTTTAGTTGGTGATTTTTAAAAGGTTGCTTCTTAAAAAAAATAAAAATAAATAAACAAGGAAAAATCTGGTGTATATTTCTATTTCTTACCATGAACTAACTCTACTTGTGAGATGCATTTTCTTCTCTCATTCTTTCACTAGCCCCTCTGCAAAAGAGTACAGTACTGCTTAATTTTTGACAGGTTAAAACGTTTATTTATTTACTTATTTTACATGAGGGAAAATATTTATTGGTATTAAGATACCTCTAGATATAAAGTATATTTAAGAGTTTCTTTCAAACCTGTGTTTAACAACAGTTAGTTGGAAATATCTCAGAATAACTTCTTTTCTTTGATTTTTTTTTTTTTTAATTTCATTCATTTAAAGTGAATGAAGCATGAAAATCAATATTACTTTACAGGAGAAAGAGAAGTGAGTATTAGAAATAAGTGGAAATATTGGTTCCACTAATCTAATGTGCTTACTATATGTTCATAAAACATACAAAAGGTAATTTTATACACACATATATAATATTTTAGAATAGATATATTTATAATAAATATATTTTAGATATATACATATATATATCTGAAAATATATCATACGTCTAAAAATGAAGAAATGTTCATTTAAGAGTTTTACCCAAAGAGCCAGTTTTCTTTTTTCCTTAACTATACCTGTTAATATATCAAAATTAAATAAACTTTTGAACTCATCAGTTAACTATTTCTTATTATGTCTTCCTTTCACAGATAGTACATATCTGTTTTCTCTACTGCCCTAATTTCTTAATTAATTGAGTTAATTCAGGAATGAACATTATGCCCACTTACAACTATGTTAACTGGGGCTTGTGATTGTCTTCTTTCTCTTTTCCTGACTTTGCCAAAAAATTGTGATCTGAAAATGAAATTACCACTTTCAAGGTAAAACACACGTGTTTTGTATTTTTATTTTTCTTCTGGGGCATCAAGATATTTTCTGTTTTTTAATTACAGATTACGCAATAAAAATGTGTAGTGTGTCCTCAAGGCTGAAGTGCCATTTTGGACTGAGTCATCCATCTTGCATTTAATTTTCACTTCTGACACAAGCCACAGCTTTTGTCAGGAAGAATTTTTGTTTGGATGTTAGCTTTTTATATATTACAAGAGAAAGCTGTCTGATGCATTCCTTTAACCCAACAGCACAGTCAGAAACATTCACAACCATTGTGAAATGACTCAAGAAATCAGCTATTTAGAATGCATGAAGATCACACCAAATGTTTCAAGGGCCTTTTTTGAGCTCCTTTCTTTCTAAGTAATCTTCCCTTCCGCAGAGCTCTATCATTGGATAGATAGGGAACCATCAGAAAACTAGAAACAGAAATTGCCACAGTAGATCAATACAATGTTCCCAACAGTGACTGTTGTAAGACATTTCAGAATAACTGAAAACAAAATAAATACGCACCCTACAGTAGGTGGTACAAGAAGGTTCATTCTTGCTTGATATTCACATTACTTATGTCTCCAACATCACCAAATGCAAGTATTTTGCCATCTGCAATGCCTTTTCAATGTAAGGGAGTACTGAAAAGCACTACTGAAGAACAGTAGTGAAGAACACAACAGTTCTCTGCTACTGGTCAGTGAAGATTCAGCCTTAAACATGGTTAAAGGCTAACGGTGAGTCCACAGGATTATGGGATTTCCCAACAGGATGCCTGAAGCCTGTGTACTTTTCATAATCTAACACGATGTTGGGTCCCTCTAGGAAGTAGCCCAATAAACTGTTCATCCTTTTGTCAACCATAGGATGTGACTCCGAGAGGGTATGGGAGAGGTCTTAGGCCTAGCTCCTCTACAGCACATTCAGTGCTATACTTCAGACTGCACTGAGGAATAATGTGGACTCTGGCTTTAAACCTGACCTTTTTTTTTCTACACAGGTTCTCCATCACCTCTACTGAATTAGTCAATGTACAATGGGATTTAACATGGACTGACATTTGAATTTAAAATACAAAATATAAATACACTATACAATATAAAAATACAAGCATATAAAGTATAACTATACAGACACTGTGACTTGTCTTTTGTCACACAGGAATCTTGTAGGAGAACAAATGCCAAATTTCGATCCTAACCACTGGGTCTACTTCACCCTGAAGGAAGAAGACCTCAACTACTTTCATTTCCCCTCTTTTTTAAGTAACTAAAATCATATTACCAAAATAACTCTGTGTTACTAAGTTTTTGACCTCTTCAAGGGACAGGACTTTATAATGCAAAGTCAACAATTTCACCAAATCCTCCAAAGACAGAGAGCTGCTGAGCAGCCATTTCACTGGAGTTTACTTCAGTCCTGTATATTTTTAAGGAGTATGTTTAGATCTTAACCCCAAACCAATGATGATGGAAACACCCCTTAAAAAGGAAGGTGTCTTTGTACAGAAATCAGTTTGTCTGTTTGTTTCTTTGTTGTTTTTTGTTAGTTTTTGTTTTTGTTTTTTTTCTTGAAGACTGTCAGGTAATCTTGTATAATACCTTTCACTCTATTTCTTATAAATAATTTGTAAGTCGTTAGTAGTAATGTAGTTCCTACCGATTAATGTAACGAATGGAGATGGGAAATTCCTCCTACGGTACAGGCTAACCATGAGGAAACTGAATGCAAATTATTTTACAGTACATGACTGAAACTGTAAGTGAAGATTAAAATGATAATAGATATAATAATGCATTTTAAGTGGTATTCAATAGGAGCACAATAATAGTGCTGATATCCTAATTCCAAAAAGAAATATTTTTTGTTAGTCTAAAAAAAAAACAAAAAAAAAACAAAAAAAAAAACTGGAATATCATTTAATACTACAAGAAAAATACACTCAAAGAGGCATACAATCTTCATCATGTCTGCCAGACCAGTTCAGATGGTTAGAGTATGCTAACAGGAGACAATACTAAGAATATGAAACAGTTTTTTTGCAGTCATTGAACATGTTTGCATAGATCTTGATGGATAACATCTTAAGGATTATATAAGAGATTATATGGCACAAATGGACCAGTTTGCCTTTGATAGAAATCATTAAAAAAAAAAAAGAACTTTTCCGTTTCTGTACCCTTTTTAAAGGTGAATGCATATAGACACACATGCATCTCTGCAGGATTATTTTTTATTTTATGAATTAATGCATATGTGTGAGCTCAAATGTAGGCACGGGAGAGAATACTCCTTCATCCTCTCTCTGGGAGTGATCCATTCTTTATTCTTTTTACATGAAGGATAGGGTGCCAACTTGGAGCATTTATGCTAAGTTAATATTGATGGCCAACACACGTTCCACAGTTAAGCAGCTTAACAAAATGAAGGAAGAAGAATGCTATTAAGGTTTCAAAACCATTCCTCAAAAACATGGAAGTGCTAGAGCTGTGACTGCTTGTGTTATCACAATGCAGCCTTTTGCAAATGTTTTGTGATATAGCTTTTAATTATACAGTTACATACTTAGTTTTGCAAGAATAGTTTTTAAGGAATAGAAGACAAAGTCTTAACATAGGAAATGTCAGTTTTCCTTAGCACCATTGATGTTGCTAGCCTTGCTTATAAATAAACGGAGATTAAAATTCAGCAGAATACATACTAGAGCAATGAGTAGCCTACCAGTGAAATTTAATGTATGCTTTTTTCCCACTCATCTGCAAGGTCTCAAGAAGATTGAATGGGCAAATAGAAAGAAAATGAAAGTTATAGTGAATGAAATACATACCAAAAATTATACCCAAACCTTCAACCACTGATTGCATCTTTGTTTCAACAAACTTCCCCCCACAAAGAAATCAAAACCAAACAAAACCTTAAACATGTTAACAAAATTCTAGAATATATTCTAATTCTCAGACTTATAAATTATGTCGTTCAACAATTAAGAAATGGCTGTATAAGAGGCAAAATAAAAAGCATTGAAATTGCAGGAATTCTCCATCAGTAAACCAGAACTTTTCAGCTGTTATATTATAAGACAGGAAAAGATGTTTTGGCAAGAACCCATGCTGAACAATAAATTCATACACTTCTAGCAGCAGACTATCTGATGATATATAATTATTTTTTGATTAATGACTTTAATTTAGACACTACAATTATTTTTTGCAAAGACTGTAACAAGCAGAAAGAGTCATACAAGGTGCTTTCAATGTAAATTGCAACCATTCTCCTTAAATCAGTCTTGGATCTACTCCTATTTCTATTTTTCTTACGTTTGAATTTTTATTCATGCTTCATGCCTTTATTCTTGCAATTTGCTTTGTCATGCTATTCCCGAACCTTGATTGTTTAATCTCACAGAACTTGAGAATCTGAAGCCCACAGAAAATATTTAAATTGTGTCTCAGACACAATCTTAACTTTTCTGCATTGTGAAAGATTTAGACAGACTACTGTAGAAATTGTATCAATAACTGCATAGCTGAGCGATATATAGTACAATTTAAATGCCCTACATAGCAACAGATAATTAAAATATTTGCAGTAAAAACCTCCTTAATACTCATTTTATGTACCTAAAACCATTGGATTTATAGCAAGCCTTTTTACAGACTGCCTTCTACATTTTGGCCATGGTTCTTTTATGTACATGGTTCTTTTATATACATATTGTATTAGCAGCTATGCATTCATATTTCAGTCCACTTAAAAATGGCTGTCCTAACAACATATTCTCTGACAGAGATTTATTTTGCCCTGCCTCACAGATGACACTCATTCATTCACTCTTGCTTTGCTGTTGCTGTCTGTCTTTTCTCCACCATGTTCCACTTGCAAAGTTTTATTAAGCTTTTGAGAAGTACAGGTTTCTGCTTTTCTTTTGGAGTTACTAATTCTCTTAAACACTTTCTGTTTCCAGTAAAGCAATTAAAATTGTTTTGCATATGTATTTTCTTTTCCTTCATGGAGGCTGGAAAATGTGGGCCATATTTCTGGGGTTTCTGGACAGATAGTTCAAATAGCAACAGCAGTTGCTCACCCTCACACACTAGCATGCACGGTCCTAGCGACTGTACAGTTTACTTCAGCGCTACAGGCTGGGGGATGAGTGGCTGGAAAGCTGCCTGGCAGAGAAGGACCTGGGTGTGCTGGTTGACAGCCGGCTGAATAGGAGCCAGCAGGGTGCTCAGGTGGCCAAGAAGGCCAACAGCATCCTGGCTTGTATCAGGAACAGTGTGGCCAGCAGGACTAGGGAAGTGATTGTCCCCCTGGACTCGGCTCTGGTGAGGCTGCACCTCGAGTCCTGTGTTCAGTTTTGGGCCCCTCCCTGCAGGAAGGACATGGAGGTGCTGGAGCGTGTCCAAAGAAGGGCAACGAAGCTGGTGAGGGGTCTGGAGAACAAGTCCTACGAGGAGCGGCTGAGGGAGCTGACGATTTCTTCTTTTGCTGATTAAACTACTTGAATATAAGAAATATAATCAAAAGACAAAGTATTCCCCAACGTGTCCACAATCCCTTGATCCAACTATTAATGTGTAGCAAGAAAGTATCGCAGATTGTAAATTTATAATTGCTTTAATGCTTTCCCTCTTTATGTTATCAAAAGTATGAAAGCACTCCTTGAAGAGATTCATAAAGTCCACTGCAGTACAGCATAGGTCACCATTTGTTAATGAAGCTCATTTTCACTTTACTTCCTAAATAGGATTCCAGAACTTCTTTTCTTGTCAAACATGTCTAGACATATCATTGTAACAGTAGTAATCCAGGTAACATTTTCGGTGTCTTACTTCTGTTCTATCATTTTAGTAAGGAATATACCAAGTTTGGCATATTAGCTACAGTAATCTTTAATTGAGTTTCAAGAAGACACTAGACTTTCACACGTTTTCTTAGTTGCTTTATTTCAATTTTCAAATCAGTTTGTCTAATTGAAAAATGAAAAAGACTGTTTCCAACCTCTATCACTCCAAAATGTCATTGGTTTAGCCATCCTTTTTGCCTGCACCTCTCATTTTCTCACGCTTCTCATCTTCTGCAGCCGTTGATAGTTCTCATTTTTCCCCTTCACTGGTTTCTAAAAGTTCAGTAAGCATAAATTCTGCAGCTTGTTAATCCTGGGAATCATTTTCCTACAACTCACTGTCTTTTTACAGTGCTATATCTTTACTTGGCTCGTGCCTTGCAATCTGAATTACTTCCAGGGCTGCCATTTTATGAAATTTTTTAGTTTTGTGTAATCTTTTCAGCTGTGCAGCTATTGGGTACTTGCAGTCATTGTCCTCCAAGCAATTTCAAGCACTAGAGGTTCTTTTGCTCAGTCCAGTCAATTCAGAATTTTAGCATAAATCTAAAAGCTGTGTGTTTTGATGGAGATGTTAGGTGAAAACTTAGTACATAAGAAGAGAGTTCTGCTGAAGACATAAGGAGCAGATCAAAAGGAATGAACTTAGTCAGAAATGCAAAGACAGCAGCATTGAGAAGATAAAGTGGAACAAAGCACGGGACACCAGAGGAACAGGGAAGGGAAGGACCAAGATGTCAGTAGAATGATTTTCTGCTTAAATAGCTCAGAATGGATTCTATGAACTTTGCTCCAGAAAACATCAACCCTGCTGCTTTCAAATATTTTATTGATTCAAAGGAAACTGTATTACCTTGTAATATCATTTTTAGTTTGCAGACTTTTCTATCATTGGGCACGACCTGTGATAGAGTATGTGGAAAGAATCAATTGCTAGCCATAAGCAGTAGTCTTTTCTAACACCAGAAATTATTGTTTACCTTAGAATAGCTGATGTTTACTTGGCTTGTTGTCATCAACTGATAAAAACAGCCTTTCTACATCCTTTCCTATCCTTGTACCCCTCAAAAGGTCGCCTTTTATTTTCCTCTTTCTCTACATCCCACAGACCTACACAGTAAGCCTCAACTACTTCAATATATACAATTATTTCATTGACATAGAAGAAATGCAAAGTGCAAGTACTCAGCCACCAAGTCCCTTCTAACACCTTAGAGTTTANACCTTAGAGTTTAAAAAAAAAAAAAAAAAACAACCAAACTAAATCAAACAACAACAATGACAAAACATAAGTA
Source organism: Anseranas semipalmata (assembly GCA_013399115.1). Taxonomy (NCBI): domain Eukaryota; kingdom Metazoa; phylum Chordata; class Aves; order Anseriformes; family Anseranatidae; genus Anseranas; species Anseranas semipalmata. Next base: position 208,428 of record VXAA01005564.1, on the reverse strand, counting down.
AAACACTGCACATGAACAATACTATAAATCTATGCCTGGCAGGCTGTTGCTGACCAGCGACTAGCCCTTTCTTCCTTCTAAGCTCTATTAAGGTAGCAATGGTGAAGATGTCACATACATGTTTTCAATGTATTGTTTTGATGTCTTTTGTTAGTCTTTCATAAGACTAAAGATGGGCATCATGGAAATAAGCATAACTATCAGGGCCTTTCCACACTAAGTCCTGAAGTACAGGAATGGCCTTTTTTAGTTTAGCACACACTTATCTTTTTTTAGCACACACATATCTTCCAGACCAACATGGCAAAGGCAGCTTTGTGTTGGCAAACACAAGGTCCAACAGCACTGAGGTCTGTAGTTGCTTATAGTTTACTCCTGAGATCCAGAAGCTCACTTAAATGTTGAAATAATAATTATGAATAGACTTGCAACAAAACTTATGAATTTGTCACAAAATTTATAGCTCTAATGTTCTTAGTACAGACAAATCCCTGAAAGATTTGTGTAACCTAAATTACAGGCACAATATTTATTCTTCCATCTTCATTGCTATATATGAATAGTTTTTTATATATAATAATTTCTTACACATTTTTCTTGCCTTGACTGGGGAGACAGACACAGATCGGAAGCCCTCAGTTCAGGACATCCATTACTGCAGGGCGGAAACAAAGAGGGTTTTATGTTTTCACTTTCCTCAAAGCAGATTTTTTTTCAAGATAACAATTACTAACAACATTGTTCCTCCTTATGTTTTACTAACATAAGGCTTCCTGAAGCAAGAAGCTGTGATACAGTATCACAGAATCACAAAATCATAGAATCATTTAGGTTGGAAAAGACTTTCAGGATTATCAAATCCAACTGTCAACCTGACCTACTCCCATCACTAAACCATGTCCCTTAGTGCTGCAAGTAAAATCTCCAAATGGTATAAAAGGAATATTTTATCCTTCCTCTTTATCAACAACAGTAATAGTATGTTTATTTTATTTTTTATCCATATCTTTTTATCCTTAATAATGTATTTCACTATCTGAATGCTCACATTTAAGCCTTTTGCTTTCAGCTTTTGCAATATTCTACCCGAAGAGCTTCTGGTCTTCAAACTGAATCAGAGATGTCTAACCACTTCCAACAACTTTTTTCTTTCACAAAGAATGTAATGTTTTAATTTGATCCAATGCTTTAATATGAGCCATTTGCCTTGCAAATAATCTTCCTGATTCTTGCTTCTCTGCTGCCACTACGGCTCCCATTCTCCTACTACCTCCTAACAAATACAATTTAAATCACTCAGAATCTGGACCTAAAAACTAAAGTAGTCTTAGTGTTCAACAATATTGGAGAGGAAACTAGGAATTCTGGATTTGCTCAACAGTCATCTGCTGAGATTTTAGGTTCTGTTTTTGAAATAAAACCATGGTTTATAATATTTCTCCTTAAAAACTTGTCTCTCTCATATAATCATAAGATATATAATCATAACCTTATATAATCATAAGTAAAACAACACTACTACTGAATACCACTCCTACAGACATTGTAGATAAAAAGCTCAAAGGTTAGAGTGGGAGTCCAACCGGAATGGCAAGATTCTTTGCCTCAGCTGGAAACAACAGTAATTTGCCAGTAGAAATGCACTGCATAGGTAATTGTGCACTAGTAACAAGTATTGAGTATAGTAAAACTCTACTGTGTTTTAGTATTTAACAAGGAGAATGTTGTACTGCAGGTGTAACAGTTATATAAAATACTTTACAACATTTTACTGGTTAAAAATTTCTAACAGTTATTTTAAAAGACATGCTTTTGGACCTAAACTCTCCATTTTCTATATTAAATGGACTTAAAAAGGCACATTTATGCTACTGTGTGTTTTCTGATAATGAATATTTTATATTACTCCTTTTATGATTTTTCCATATCTGATTTTATGATTGTTAATTATTTCTTCATAATGAATATTCCTTTATATAAAACTGAACTATAAGCATTAGCAAGTGCTTTAACATAGTACTAAATATTACAGTGTTATGCCATCTATATAAAAAAGCTTGGACAAAAATAACATAAAGTCAGTTTTTCTAGATAGAACCTCAGCCAACAAGCTTCCATTAATAGCCAAACCTCTTTTAGACATGAGGAACCATGTTAGCATGTGGCAGCACCACAGATATGACTGAGATTCAAAATTTAGAAGCTTGTCTACAGTCATAATTAACTGCAGAAGTTGGATGATGTCCAGAGCTGCAGTCCTTATCTTAAAAAGGCTAAGGACTTATAGGCTTCTGCCTATAACAGAAGGCAGAATTCATATTAAATTCAAGTTAATTCAGAATATCATTTTCACAGAGCATTCTGCACTTATTTTAACACACAGAATACTGCAGACAGCACATCCAGAGGTGGTTTTCCTGAGAAAAGACAGTTTTGACGTGCTTCCTTTCCTGCTAATGTTGCTTATGCTATCATTTACTGTACCAGATGTCTTCTTCATTTGTTTTCTTGGTTCTCTCTTCTATTTTTCTATTGGAAAGTATCAGCTATAAACAGTTTTATTCTTTTTAAGAGTGAAACTGAGGAAAGAAAAAGATTTCCCCCATGTTAAAAACAATTTCTTAGAAACTGAGGTCTTGCATCATAACATCCGGGAACACATGGAATTAAACAGGAATATGGCTTTTACGTCAGAAATACTTCTTCAGGCTTTGCCATAGGAAATTGACCTCATTAGGCAGTGTACAGGCCTTCAACTTATTTTAGCAGACATATGTTCTACACATTCTCATAAGACTACAACTTCTAAAATCTTTGAAGCTTTATGGTGCATGGTAAATCCAGTACAGTTTTTTTCATGTTGCTCATCTTTTTATGTACCAGGGAACTGCATCCTGTGGCTACAGGAGTTGGTAGATTTGTCTCTAGAATTATTTATTCAGGTTTCTTGATCCTTTGCAGTGTTATATACTTTTTTTGAAAGCTCTTCTTTCTTATATTCATTTTTACCGCTGCCCAAAGTGCTTGAATGAAAAAGAGGATGTGATCTGGGCAGGTGGTGATAGGGAAAGATGGAACAAAATAACAGTGAAGAACAGACAAAAGAAGTCTGTAACCAACTGAAGATGTGTCCCAACAGGCTGAACACGAACCAGTGTTGAGTCTTTATGGTCCTGTGCTATCTAGCAAAAAGCTGTAAAATAAATGGGAAAAGTATGCCTCTCTTCTTGACTAGAAACAAGCCTCTGTTGAGAAAAAAGGCTTTCACTTGTTCAGTCACTGAGGGCTGGGCTGTGAAATATTTGAAGTGTATAACTGAAAATACTAAAACCAAACTGGGAACAGGAATGCATGATTCAATTTCTGATTTTTCGGCTTCCAGAGAGAAAAAACAAACAAACAAACAAAAAACAACAACAACACACACTAGGAAAAAAAAAAAAAGAAAAAGAAAAAGAACATTAAATGCACATTAAAACAAACACATAAAAAGCACATGAATTACAGATGCAGTCAAGTACTCCAGAGTCAGTCATCCACAACACATTACTTCAAGTTCCTGGTATACATTTATTAGCATGTGTTTAGTTGTGTGTTTTCATATACCATTTTTCTCCCCAAAGAACGTGTGCAGTGCCCTCATGACAAGTGTCTCGGTCACAGCTGAGCGTGGCAAGGCAGCCCCGGGCAGTGCTGTAGGTTACGTCACCTGCACACTACTCGGAAATACCGAGTTCCTTCCTTGACACAGCAGCGCAATCCCTGCCTGGTGATGGACAAGCAATATAAATCACAGGCGTCACCTGCAGCTTCGACATCTTCCTCGTGTTATCATAATACCACCATAATATGACTCAACCCTTGGGATCCCATAAGTGCTTTGTTTACTTAGCCAGTACGGGAGACATTTTTTGAACAAATAATGTGGTACGGCATGCAAAATAGTCTAAAATAATAAGCTGACAACTTTGATAATTTTGGCCTTAATCTTTTCCTGTGTGACATTTACATCTACGTAAAGGGTGAAATACATAACAGGTATGTTCTAAAAAGAAATTCTTTAAAATAACAAAGCATCCTGAAACTATCACAGGAGTGCAAGAGAACAGCTAATGACAACATTTCGCCACAAGGAATCTTGCTGGTTCAAAATAAATACAGCACAGTGAGACTACAAGAATAGGAAACGCTGAATTAAGATACCTTGTGTCAGTGCTGTCCACCTTATGCACTCAGGGAGGCACTTTGCTTTTTAATAGATTATCATGCAGTTACAGATTTTATCTGATCTCATATGGATTGTAAATTTCATGAAGGTTGCACAGAGAATCTTATTGCTAGCATTTCTTATTTTTTTCTTCAGGCCCTGACTTTCTTATTTTAATAGTTTAAACACATTTCTATGTCACAATATCTACCTTTGTAATTACTCATTCGTAGCATGGCATATATTATAGAATTTAGAAATATCTGCAATTCAGACAAAGAAATCAGCTGTTCGGAAGAATCCTACTAAACTAAAGAAACTTGTTGGAAGAAAAGGCATTACAGAATTACAGAGTGATGTTTGTAATCAGAACTGAAATGTTTGGGGTCATACTTCACTATCCAAAAAGTCGGGAGACAATAGCTTCAGTATGCAAGCTAACTGCAAAAATATTCACATCAACAAGGAAAAATGTGTTTGTAGATAAAACTGTGGTTGTATCAAAGACACAAGTACTTCTTTTTGCGGATTTTCTGCTCCTTTGGAGACCATTTCTGTACATAAAATGCACTGAATGAATAACTACCACTATCATTTAATCACTTACTTCATAGAGCTCTTTTGTTGTGCATATGCAAGATTATTGACTTGTTTTACTGCCCATTAGTGTACCCCTGATACTTTTTTGTAATTAAAATAGTTCTAAGGATAGTATGCCAGCCAACTAAGCGACTCATGCAGAGCCCAGGCTTTTCGTTGTGCATCAGTATGCATAGTTTTCTGTAACTTCAGGAGTGCTTGATTATGATTCTCAACATATTCAATCAGAAGGGGTTCTGAAGAGATTTTCATTTCAATTATGCATGCCTCATTATCATACTTTTAGTGAAGCGAAAAGTACATTACAAGGTGAGAGCCAAAAAATGATGAGATGGAAAGCACAAAGCATAAGTATCTTAGAAGGATTTCTAAATTTGTCTGAAATAATATTAATTCATAATAATATTAATCAACCTTTCTCTAACGCTGCATATTTACATGATATGTTAAAATCATCTCTTCAGAGCATCTTTCACAAGATAAGGTATAGCATAAAGCTTCAATAAAGAAGGCACGCAGGTATCACTGGGGATATGAACAAATTAGAAAATACTCCATGATGCAGTGGGATTTCAGGAGAGATGTTTTGCTAAGGTTGAAACAAGTGCTCAGGAAACAGGAAAGCCTGTAGCTGAGAACAAATGGATCGCTGTTATGAAAAGTAGAATAGATGGAGACAAAACCTTAGGCTAACAGAGGGAGCTAAAACAAGAGAGAAGCAACATGTAATTAGGAGATATTTGCAGCATGATGCTGAGGTCAGCAGATCGGAAAGGGAAAGAGAAGAAACTTGTCTCTGAAGGTAAAAGAAAGAATACAAAAGTATTTAAAGAGAGGAAAGATGTGGTTAGAGGAACATGACTTTCAATAGTGGTATTTTTGTTAGACTGGAGAGCTGAAACTCTCTGAATGGATATATGAGTAGAGAAGAAAGAGAGGAGGGATAGATATGAACGGAGTAACTGAAAAAGCAGGAAAAAAAATGAAGAGCTGCAACCAGGAAAGAAACGGATAGTTGATAAACTCAAGAAGGGAGAGACTGGATGAGGAATGAGAATGATGTACTGTGACAAAGACACCCGAGACAGCATAAGAAAACAACAGAGGAATCCATGTTTAACTGGAAAATTGTTTTTTACAAAGCAAAATACAGGGAGGCCACATTGCAGATGCTCAGGAACAGGGCTGATGGAGGGACATTGTAGGTGCCTTTTATTTACACTGAAAGAATCCAAGGGCAAAGAGGGAGGATGAAGTTAGCATGTGAACTAGATGAAAAAAAAAAAAGAAGAAAAAAGATTTTTTAGTATTATTTAGCTGAAGACTGCGGATAGTTTACAAAAAAAAAAAAAAAGCCCCCCCAAAAAGAATATGAAGGAACGTATGGAATGTAAATTCTTAATACAAATATATATTTCTGAATATAAATAAAAGGAGTATGAATTACAAAATGAAGAAAAGAAAGAAAATAAGAAAGGAAGTGTGAAAGAGTAATGGTATAGATTGAGGGATTGTGAAGATGTAAAGAATGGGTTGACAGAAAGCGTATGAAATTAAAGGCTAGGGCAGGTAATAAAAAGAGGGGGAGGAGGAAAGAATCTTTTTGGGTATTAAATGTATACCACTGCAAAATTTTAAAAGATTATTCACATGAAGAAACCACATTTACACTGCTAAACTACTGCTAACAAACCTGATCTATCATCAGAAAATGGGTGTGCTGTTGCCAAACATTAATTTAATGGGAGAGTGAAGATATGACAGTAGAATCTGCATTAACAAAGCAGTAAAAGAAAGTGCTGCACAGACCTTTGGAGAAAATAATTAAGAACTACAATGCTGAATCATATATGTTTGAGAAAAGTGAACTGTATAAACTCAGCACAAGTGGCAGATATTCATATTATGGTAGAGACATACAGTCTATCTTCATGCAGACTTCAGTAACGGTAGCTTTCTGAATTCTTCTGAACAAATTATTGACCTTACATATCTAAATACAGCACATAACTTCAAAATTGGTAATATTAATGAATATTTCTAAGCTGAAGGACTATCAGTGATTTCAAACAATCTGATTCATATGTCAAGAGTTTGTTAGGAGTCACGATGAATCAGAACAGGCACTTACCTTCCTCACTAAAATTGATGTAGCATTATGATATCACAGCTGTAGATAAACGAGCCACCTATACTACTAGCAAAGGACATAAAGACTACAGGAAAAATGAGAAATGTTTGATGAGCTTGTCTGCAGGACAGAAAACAGTATTCTTCCCACTGGCACAGCAAGAGAAACAATGCAAAGGCTTGTGTACTTCATTATTTGCTACATTTTTCTATCAAGACAAAAACTTCAACTTACTTTACCTGGTATACTCATAAAAGCAGTACTGGAAAGTCACTAGTAAAATACAGTGCAATACAAAACCATACAATACAACAAACAAAACCTTTAAAATGATGGGTGGGAGCAGGCTTTTAGAAATCATTGTTGGCACACACAGGACAAAAAAAAAACCAACCACATTATCTGTGCCTATTGAAAATGAATTACATGAGTTCTCAAATCTACAATTTTCCTCAAGAACTGCAGAAAATCTAAGTAATGAATTTCCAATAAACAGTGAAATCTATACTTATTCAGGTGCAAATTGCAATCAATTTCCAGTGGCAAGCAATTTTTTTGACACAGAATTGTCGAAATACACATTTGAGTTGGTAGGGAACCTAATACAGTTAACAGCTGTTAAATATTTTTGCAGGAAGACAATCGGAATTCTAAATATTCTAATGTGTACACTAACACACATTAAAAAAAAAAAAAAGAAAGAAAAAAGAACTTGAAATAAAATCTACAAAATGAGATTTAGAAGTTAGATTTAGACCAGGAAAATGTTCTGTCTTTACAATGCTTTAGCAAACTTATGTTTCTCACTAAAATATATTCTCCCCAAATCTTTCCAGAATACTAAAATACATCTCTCCAACAGGATTTTCCACAAAGCAGGGGTCTAAAAGTAAGTAGATAAATGATGTAAGAAAGTTACACTGTGGCTCAAACTTTTCAGTTTTAAAAAATGAAAGTATCAAACCTGGAGAGAGGTCCTGATGTGGTGACATTTGAGGTCTGAAGCATTATTTTTTTTTTTTAATAAATCACTTGAATTTTATATAATTTTTATCCTTTTACTAGAAACCCAGAATCCATCCCGCTAAGCTTCTGGGCTAATAAGCTCCACTGCATGTCTCATGTTATTAATCTTTACACCTAATCCAATTTTACTTATCGTAAATACCCTGCTTCCTGCTTTGGACCTTTGAGATAACTAACCATTTGCTCCTTGTGTGCAAAAAGCAAACTAGCAGAGAGGACTGGTGTACATCTCGTATCTGTCACACACCAAAAAGGATTTCCAAATTTCATCTTCAAAGCTTTTTTTTTTCTCCTGTGCCGTTTATGTGTGTATCTATCAAATTGGACTGTCTCCTCTCTGAATTCTGAGAGAATACATGATTATTTCATGAGCAGGATAAACAAGCAGAGTGGCAATGGCATACAGAACAAATCAAGGCAGAACACAAAGCAATGTATCACACACGCTGCTCACATCCTACTGTCCAGATGCCCATCTATGATATAAATCTGTGATCTTCATCACACAAAAAAAGGAAAACCATCATCATTTCAAAGACCTCAGGAAAACTCATAACCTGTTTTCACCCAGAGTGATCTTAGACGCAATAAACATTGCCATTAAGCAAATAATTAACAAACTCTTTGACCTGTAAAATGCTGTCAAAGACAGCAGCTTCAGATACAACTCTGGACGACCTGCTCATGCTAAATGGGAGATCCAAAAGCTCCCTGGATTACCCTCACGTTCTTGGGATACAAAGATGCTGCGAATAACAGAAGAAAAACTTATACTTTTGTAAAAAAAAAAAAAAAAGTTAATTATGTTCCTCCCATCATATTCCTCTTCTGGCCTCTTCTTTTTTTTCCTCTTCATTTAATTTTTAAAAAAAATTAAACTAATGAAATACATTATAAAATTAATTACTCCTTTCTTTCTTTTAAAGGAACGCCTGTGTTGTCTGTCACAAGATATAATGAAACATGGCTGACAAATCTGAAAATCACCTTAAGAAAACTTCTGAGGACAACTAACATTGTTAGTAAGCGATTAATTACAGATAGTTCAAGCAAATATCAAAATATCAAATTGATATGCTGTATCAAGATATAGCAAATTTTCTTCGATATAATTGTAAACTAATGTTGAGAAAATATACTACTGCTTTCTTGCTTCTGAAATAGTAAAACATGCCACAAAACTGGTTTCTGTGTACATGCAAGCCTCTCTTCATATCCACTGCATCTTTCAAAAGTAAGCAAAATAATTACATGCTTAAATGTCAACACTGAGAGAAAGTGAGATAAGGTGAGATGTGGAAAAAAAGAAAACCAACACATTTAGACTTTTGGAAAATATGCAATTCAATATCCTAGTATCTACAGTAAATTCAATCAAAGTTTTCAGCCACAACTTTGACTCAAATGAACAATATAGAGAGATGGCAGCCAAAAGCCTATTTATTGAGTTGGTGGCAGACAAAAAAAGGGCCAAGCACCTTCCCACCAGCACTACTGTATGGGACAAGCAGAAGCATTAAATAATGAAAGTCCATCTACAAGAGCTTCTGCATGGTTTTGTGAAGTGCACAGAAGTGAGATTTGGTTGTAAGTATCTGTGTGCAATTTGTGAACTTGTTAGCAATGGAAAAAAAAGAGGTTTTCAAAATCTGGGGATATAACTGAGTATGTTAATTTGTTACTTTATTAGAAGCTACAAAATGACACAGCATCTGTACACTCAAAAACTTAGCATTTCTTTATGCTATTGCACAGTCATACCTATTATTCTGCAGATATTACCTTAAAGCAGGAATACAAACTCAGTTCCTAATCTTAACTATAAATGTCAGGTTTCATGAGGAAATGGCATGAAGTATTTTCTTGTCTGGATGTATTACTTGAAATGTCAATACAGAGACAAGTATTGCAAGCTCTCACCAGTTTACCTGACTTACTCTGGAATAGGAGCTGATAGTTGTTCTCCATGTAATGTATACTGTCAATACCAATACATGAGTAGTGTCTTACAAGATGCTCTTCTGACGTTACAAGACCTCTTCCCAGGCCTTTGCCTATTCTTCTTTTCATGATCAGATCCTGAAGTTAACTCAGCCTCTTAGGTTTTACTGCAGGGATTACCAACTGATTTAAGCAACCTGGCCTCTACCAGGTCTTGCAGTAGGTAGCTGCTGATGGTAAATGCATGGCAGCAGAGACTTCAGAACAGGTACCATTGCAACAGTAGTGCAACTGCACTAAGCAAAATGGGTTTCTTTTACAAAGAAATCAACAAGTGGAACATTTACCAATGCACTGACATTCCCCTACAGCCTCCTGGAGTGGAAACACTGCTGAGGAAACTCACAGCCTTGCTGGTTGTTGTGGAGAATATACAGAAAGGTCCAGTGCCATTTGTGGACCTTCTCCACCCACTTTGCCAGAAAACCCCTTTCAGCGCTCTGAGCATCCCAACTTCCAATCACTGCAAACAAAACCTGTTAATTCTAACAGTGCTTAGATATAGTATTAATATCATCTAATAATGACCTTTTTCAAAGTTACCTTGAAAAAAAAAAACAAAAAACTAATACTTTCTTAAATCTTAGCCTTCTTCAGGTTATTGTACATGCCAATTCCTAGCTTATCCCTTTGACTTCAAGCAGGCAGTAAACAGTAAAACCAAGTAACACGTAATGCATAATCTGAATAAAGAATAACATTTTCCTAGCTTGCAATGCATATTGTACACTTTATACAGTACTTCTGAACCCTAAAGTTCCTTGGTCTTAAGAGCATATAGGATAGGGGAGAAGAAGGTGAGTTATTAGACTAGCAAGAGTATCATTTAAGATTTCTGAAAATAAACATACCCAGAGGTGGATGGGGAAAATGATGTCTTCTATCCCTGTAGTCATCTCACTGCATTTGACTTCACAAAAGAACAAGTTCCTCATACATAAACAAAAGTTTTCACTTACTAGCATCACTTTATATTTCCTAGTTTGATTTGTGATATTCCTTTGTAAATTATGTCTGGACTTCATAAAACAGACATGACTCTCCACATACTTCTATCAGTCTTTTAATGTTAGGCCTGAACACCGAATCTGATTTGATCAGAAGGAATTTGCTTCATCTAAATGTTCTAGGATGAGAGACCTTCAGCCACACTTGTGCTCTGACTCAAAAATCTCCTCAGCCTTGACTCAAAACATTTAAGCACCCATTTTGGTCAGTAACTGTGGTCCCAAAACAACTGCTGTCAGCAAACTTTTTTTTACAAGGACATTTTAATCCATTTCTTCTATTTTTCTATAGTGGCAGTAATGCCCTTCTGTGTTAAACTGCATAATTACTAAGCCTAGACACTGAAATCACAGAATTCAGTAATTTTTAAAAAAGTTTAATTATTTAAAAGCTAAGGTCAAAGTATTTATTATTGCTCCTACTTTCCTTCTTCAATGTATACTACTATAGCTACTAATGGAGTTGCTCTGAAATATTTGCTTTTGACTGTTTTTTTCCTTCATTTCTAGGAACATTAAACTCTTTTAATAATCCTAGCAAGCCCCTAATTTACTATATTCCTGTACTCCTAGAAAACCTTGTACTACCAGGGTTTAGCTTCTTCCCTAAAGTTGTTTCTGTTTCTTTGATTCCACTTACCACTTGTGTTTAAATTGAAATAGTATTTCTTCTCTTATCTGTGTTTCCATCTATATTTGACTATTCATTTGCACTATCTCTATGTAAATCCCATGCTACCAACCCATAAAGATCTAATACTTTGTTCTAAGATTTTATTTGTTATTTTTTTGTAAGATGATGGATCTTATCTTTGATTCTGCATGATTCAGAAGAGTAACAGTTTCCTAGCATCTTGTACCCAGTGCCATGAGAACACAAGGCAACTCTACCTACGCTTGTCCATTCATCTTGTTTAATGGAAGTGTACTACCAACTCAAGAGAAAAAAGATTTTACCTTCTGCATTTTGCAAGAGATTGCTAGCTAATCATTTCAGAATTTTAAAGCCCGTTAATAATTTAAACCTATTTTAAATAGAAATTAGAAGCTAGCTAGCTCTAAGATATGTGGTATATCAGAGTAATACGTAGGGAATAATTCTACAATTAGAGGAAGACACCACAGTGACAGACATAACATCTAAGGTTTAAACAGAAAAGGAAAGGAAGCATGAACTGACTTTCTGCTTGGATCCATGTGGCCATCAAAATTAATTTAAACTAGATAGAAGACCTGTACAACCCAATTTAATTTCATGAAACAATTTTTCAAACAACTTTATGCCGGTTACCATGTACAAGATGAGATTTGGGTGCTGCATCCTTTATTGTAGCAACTATGTGGTAATTTATCTGTCATCTCTCTTGCTAACTGAAGTGTGTCTATTAATCTATTTGCGCTTGAATCAATTCCAATTTTCTGATTTTCTGGGCAGTGTTCACAGTGACTCCATGTTTCATAAAAAGAACCTCCCACAACACACATTTTCTTCTGTCTTCCCATATGTTGCATTTTCCTCCAGGATAAATCTGGTCTAGTGCTTCTGTCACAGACTGGCTGCACAACTAATGAATTCTTCTTGATATACGGAGACTAAGAACACCTGATTTACCCCAGAGACCAGGAATTCCCTCATTCAGTAAGTTGTCTTCCGGGAAAGAGGAAAAAATATTTTGCATTATCTTAAAAGTTTATTTTATGCTATTTTTTGTGATTTTCTGAGGCCAGCATTGATGTCTTTGTAGCAATTACAGCAACCAATACTAAAACCAAGTTAATACACATCTACAGTAAATACAGGTTAACAATGATGCACTGCTAACTGGCTGAGTGCAGTTTCTGTTTCTGCAGTTTCTGCAGTTTTTGTTTCCTGTGGGATTTCAGATTTCCTTACCTAGTCGGATGCCCATAACTGACTCACTATCCTAAGTGTGTAGTATGGATATTCAAGCAGGTTATATTCTAGTTGTTGCTTTTTTTTTTTTTCTTTTCCTTTTGGCTTTTTGAATGGAACACTTGATTTTAAATAATACTTTTTTGTTGGGAATGCAGCCTATTCCACTAACTATGTTGATGACCGTGAACATTGTACTGCTGGTCTTTGTAATTAGCTTGGCTCCCATAAGACCGATTTGCTTCACGTCACTTAAGTCATCAGTAACTGATGACACTGGCATCTCTTATGATAAAGGAACTGACTATTAATGCTATCTGTACCTAAGAACCCAGTCACACGTGTATTAGTTATGGGAAAAGAACAGCACGTTTTGAAGATGGACTCAGTAGAAATCCACTAAAACTGTGTTTGGCTATGAATTCTGATTGCAAGGGATGCACAAGTAAAACCTAGGGGGCACATGGCCTTACAGGATAACAGGAACATCACCTTCTGTTCTCTTTACATCTGGTAGAGAGACAGGAACTTCTGCAGCACAGTCAAGCTGCCCTGGAGGATACTCACTCTCTCCATCAACTGCAGGGGAGACTAGAACAGCTGGCTGCACTTTGGACTCACCAACTCTAATGTCTAGCATTAGAGAGGATGAATATAGCCCTCGGTGATTTGCTGGTCTCTCTCATTCACTCTGCACTAGAATTCTTGTTTTAATTGTAACACATTTAATGAGTTTAAAGTAGTGGATGGACCTGCCCAAGAAAAGGTTCTGTAATTTCCTGTATAGTACTTAAAGGCAAAACAAACTGGAGACTAAATGTTATCATCGCTGAATAGGTATTTCCTAGTAAGAAAGAGATGAGGAAAAAGTCTCCTTATAACAGCAGTACATCGAAATGTCTTGAAATGTCACATTGTCAGCAAATATGTCAGAAGAGTCTACACCCTCTCTTTATGCATGAGTACAAGCACGGTCACCTCAGTGCACCGGACTATTTCTCTTTGTGGCAGGGACTCAAAGTAATTATCTTGACCATGGCTGTAAAATATAGATAACCAGACCATTAAAGCTGAAAGGAAAAACATGTAGTTTGGAATGAATTAATAACTCAGATGAAAACACAACCATATGCATTACTTGATAGGTAGTACAATATGGATGGTTCCCAGAAGGCATAAATACAAACAGAATATAATCAGCAGTGGTTTTGTTATTGGATTTACAGCAAGAAGAGTAGATTTCCATCATAATCCTACATCAGAGGCAGGAGGACACTAGATGACTTCCTGAAGATTAACAAGACTACTGCAAGATAAATCAAGTGCACTCCGCATTTGCAGAATATTAGAATAACTATAGTCAATGGCAATGTTAAGAGACTTGCTTAGCTAAGACAAGACTTAAGGGAGCAATATTTCTTCCCAAAGAAGTTAATTAAACTCTGCTAAATTACGAGTTGAAGTTTTTAGATTCTTTTCAAGGAACATACAATATTTACATCACTGAATGATTCCCTTGTATTATACACACCTATCATCCACATCAAGTAACGAAATTAACTAGTGAATCATTTCTAAAAAGAAACAAAACAGAGTCTATACTCATCCAAAAATAGGTAAATATATGAAATAACACACCAAATTCTGCCCATCACTCGTACATGAGAATGTAAGAATATATCACAGAGAATGATTCTCCAGTGACAATCTGAAAAAGAAAAATGCAGACTTTTAAAAAGACCAAATTTTATTTCTCAAATAAGGAACAATCCTTTTCTACTGCAAATCTTCTCTACTGTAGAATATCATATTAAAATAAAACACTAACAAAATCAAGGAATGGAGAAATGTTCATACTTCTAAGGATTTTCTTTCATGACAATCTTTCTAGACTATAAAGAGGTATCAAAGAATCATAGGAATCACAGAATGCCTTGGGTTGATGGGGCCTTAAGGATCATCTGGTTCCAACCCCACTGCCCTGTTGGCAGGGATGCCACCCACTAGATCAGGTTGGCCAGGGCCCCATCCAGCCTGGTCTTGAACACTTCCAGGGATGGGGCATCCACAACCTCTCTGGGCAACCTGTGCCAGTGCCTCACCACCCTCACAGTGAAGAATTTCTTCCTAACATCTAGTCTAAATCTATCCTCCTTTAGTTTAAAACCATTGCCCCTTGTCCTGTCATTATCTACCCAGGTAAAGAGTCCCTCTCCATCCTTTTTATAAGACCACTTTAAGTACTGAAAGGCTGCTATAAGGTCTCCCTGGAGCCTTCTTTTCTCCAGGCTGAACATCCCCAGCTCTCTCAGCCTTTCTTCATAGGAGAGGTGCTCCAGCCAGGTGAGAATATATCTCTTCTGCTCTTTCAGAACAATTTACTACTGGTAGTGGTCTGTCATTCCCATGATCTTCCAATCCTTCCCTTCAGTCAAAAGAATGTACTTAATTGCCACCTCAGCTGTTTCATTTTACCAGCAGATTCCCTTCTGAAGATTTCAGTCACTTCTGTGACAGTGCTGTCTGCACTGTCATGCAAAACAACATGTCAAACAAGTCATGCCTCCTCCTTGGAAGATGGAGAGAGATTTTTATAATTCAGTGATCAAATCACACAAATGTACAATTAGTCTTTAATCATAAGGTAGTGGCATGATATCAAGAAACCTGATACAGGACCTTTATGGCACAATTTACTGAGAGTGATTCAATCACCTAAAAGGTATACATCTAGCCTTACCTTCCCATTTAGTTGACAGAAAAGCATCACCATCTCTAAGGGTGATTCATTCTATCTAGCTCAGCTATCTGATTTACAAGGAAATGAATCCTCTTTGCAAACACCTTTTGGGTGTGACTGAGATCAATGCCATTTAAGGCTCATAGAATGTAAACAATGTTGTACTATGGCACAGTATGCAACAGAACTAAGTGCAAATTCTTCATATAGGAATGGGTGTTAATTACCAAACAGCTATACAGCTAATTGTTCTTTCAATCTGTGTGTATCTATACTGTTCTTTAGATCTGTGTGGTGTTCATATAAAAGATTTACATAAGTGATAATAATATTGGGAGCAGAAGAACAGAAATCCACCTTTTTATTTCTGTTTGGTTTGAGGGCTATTATTATTATTTGAATTAGTAAAATACACTGAAACAAGATCCTACTTTCTAAACTAGTGGCATAATACAGTCATGGCAGTCATTTCTCATAACCCTCAATTACTTGAAGATCCTGCTTTTATTGATTTATTTTTTCCTGACAGTAGAGTCCTGGAAGGGTCTCCACAATGCCTCAGGAATATTTCATACTCAGCAATGGCAGTTACGGGATGACATTTCCTGTCTTGACAAGGTAAATTTGGCTTTCTCATTTTCAAGTGATCCCAAGGGTCCTGCAAAGATGACATGTTCAGTACCCTAATGAAAGCTATACCCCGTATCTCATCTAAACAGCCACCAGTAAGGATTACATCCTTTAATACAACCTTATCAGCCACATATACATTCATGCCCCTGGGGGAAAGCGTTGCCATACCATGAACCTAGAAGACATAAAAGTTCAAAGTACTGAAATAAGGTAAAAGGAGAAACATCTGTGCACAGAAGTTGTGAATGATTTCCTGTTGTCTATAACCTGCAACACTGGTGCACAGTCTGGGCCTGGGGCTCATCAGAAATAGGAGGTCACAAGTCTTCTCTGTTCAGTTCTCACCAAGCAAATGAATAACAACACAATTTCATGCTCTTCAATAATTCAATACAAATGCTCAGAGTATTCTTTTTTTTTTTCTCCAGTTTGTTTTCTATATTCCACGCTGTTTGCTTCATAGAGAAGAATGAAAAGCAAACAGAGAACAAGGAGAATAAAGTATCAAGGCAAATAAGCACAGCACACGAACAAAGCAGAAAAGCAAAATTAAATTTAAAAGATGAAACAATAGGTTATGCCAAAAAGAAGCATTTAGAGAACATTCTTGCACAGATCTCTTGCACTTATGATTTAGGTTCTCTCAACCTTCTAATATGACTTTTTTTTTTTTAAGAAAATCAAAGAATTTTGTCTACCACATTTTACTGTGTTCTGATCTATGATGTAATTTATAGCATTTCTGATCTTTTACAGCATTTATGCCACAATATGAGTTATGATCGATCAAAGACAAAAATATTTTTCAGATTATTAAACTAATTTACTTAAAAGCTGTGTAGAGGTTCTAACCCTGTTTGTCAATCTTAACTGCATTTAAAGAGAAATTAAAGACATAACTAAAATGTAGCATCTCAATCACGGCAGTATCTAACATATAACATGTACTTTCTAAACCTATAGAAAATTCTTTCTTATCACAAAATATATAAATATATAGCTGTGATATAAAGAAAGAGATGAAAGAACAGAAAACAGTTTAGAACAGTATAAAAGCTTCCAGTAGCACAGGCTGGATTTAACGTTTGGTCACAAGTTGCTTTCCCTTATTTATTTATTTTGGGTTTGAATTAAACACATTATTTTCACCTCCATCTATCACAAAGCAATCTTTGTCCCAGTTTTTGTTTGTATCATTCTCTGTTTCCTTCACAGAATTAGTGTTTCGTCCTTCACTAAGAATGAGTGCTCTTTAACAAGACCCATCCTTCAAGTAGTGATTTTGAAGACCAGGTACCCAACAGGAGTTCTGAGAGGTATACTTCACATTCTTATTACAACAAATATCTATGAGCATTTCAAAGAAGAAAATTATGTGGAAAACCTTAGGGTACAAATTCTTATAAACTTATGGCCTTTTTGCAAGGACAGGGAGGAAGAAAGATTAACAACTGACATCACTCGTGAAGGGAATAAGGTTAGGACAGGAAACAAATACAGCAAAGAAACAAAAATACCTCTTGGAGGCACTTGTAGGTATACATCTTATATTTCCTGTAAGTTCCAAATTAAAACACTCTTCAAAACAACTGAACTCCAGGTAGAGTGCGGAAAGCATAATTAAATAAGGGATTCGTGTATATTTGTTTTATCCTAATTGGCAAATGAAATTCTGAATTCTTAATAGATTGAAATCTGTAGATCCAGAATTCCAGAGAAAAATTTCCATATGTATTTCAGATATTCCTGTCAACTTCATTGTTATACCTTGCAACAATACAGTTGGTAAGTGACAAGATTGTCTTAAACTTTGTTTAGTAAAGTCAGAATAACCAATGTTACCACTACATGATGTGTTTCTTATAAAATTTCTACAGCCAGCACAATCAAACTGATATGCATGCTGTTACTTCAGAAAACAGTATTTTTTGTTTACACAATAACTTTCATTTATAATAACTTCCATTTCACATTGTTTCAGTTTTCAGGCATTTACCCTATCTTTGTTTCACTGAAATGACAAAGCTGAGTTACTAATGTAATAATACCAGTGGAGTCAATAGGTTCTTCAAATCCTTTGAACTGAGGCAGTTCAACTCTGTATAGTATTTAACAAGCAACCTTCATATTTTTGAGATCAGTTTTTGATCATTCTCATTATCTGGACTGGAGATAAAAGATTTTCCTTAAGTCCTAAGGCTTAAGCTCAAAATTCCTACAGGATGTCATTTCATTGCAAAACCAAGATAATTTTGTTCCAAATCATCACAAGCTCGCGACAGACAAGGCATTAGAAACCCACCTCACAAGGCATTCCACATTCCAAGAAGTATACTGCAGAATAACATTGCTGTTGTTTCTTTTTTTCCTCTGAAGGACACATGACCTCAAGCTAAATGAATCTCATTCTAAGATTAAGATGAGCCAATGTGGCATGTGTATTCTCACTCAACTTCAAAAATGTAACTGTCCAGTACAAATTGTAAAATCAAGAGACAACTCTCCAGCAGATGAGTTGAACTTATGCTTCACAGGATGTCCAGAGGGATTATAATTTCAAAATAGCAGAAAGCTTAGCAGAAGAAACTCTGATTGCAGTACAAAAAGCAACTTGCATGTACTGATTCTGATCACAGTTGATCAGTGAAAAAGAGAACTGTCAAGTACATGATTACAGTCAAAGCGCTCAAGTCAGTGCTTCCCACAATCCCAAACGAAACAAAGTACTGACATGAGTCAAACATGGGAATCTGTGTCCTGGAATCCAAATGCTTTGTTTTACATGGAATAAGATAAACTGCATACCTGCACTTGCAGAAGCTGGACAAGCAACACCAAAGGCTAATAAGCGGCAACTGCAAGACAAGAACATCAACAGGTTCTGCACCCACCTCTGAATCAAGACTTAATACCCTACTTGTGATTTGTGGTGTTTTTTCCTGAAGAGCTTCTGATGACTTAGGAGAGCCTACAATGGCACTGTTGCCCCAGGACTGTGTAGTTCTCTTACCCTCTCATGTAGCCGTGTCTGTTGTACTAGCGCACTGGCAAAAAGTACTGAGAGGGTTTTGAGCAGATGGAAGGACACAAAATGTTAAGGTGGCATAAAAGAAAAGCTAGGTACAGTCTTCAGATAATCAAGTGAATGAATCCTTGGAGCAAATTGCACATACTAAGCAAAGAATCCAGCTCAGTGAGATCAGGTGAGAAGAGCAGTTACAAAAGCAGCCATAATGCACTACTTCCAAGTCCTGACCATCCTACGTGAAACACTAACAGCTTCATTCTTCTTTTTCTTTGTTTTACAGAAATACAATTTCCATGTTTCATTTAGGTCTTTATGCTGTGGCCTTTATCACATTAACCGAGATCTAATACTGGGCTTTTTAAACTGAGATTTTTGCTCAGAGAAATAAACTGAAAAATCCACAAAAGCAAGATGGACCCACGCTATTGCATTGAAAAACCAGGCTTCAGTTTTCCATGAAGGTACTTTTGTGTAATTGAGATTGCACATCAGTTGTAATCACTTAAATGTTTCTACTTATTGTCTAACTTTCTCAAAAAGAAGGAAAATTATATGTAAATTCTAATTCCACTTGCTCTTGAAATTCCTATAATAACGCACTTTCCGTCCATTGTGGCAATTTCAAAGAGGTACTGTGGCTGACCATTTGAATTTCTAAACTTCTACAGTCATGCTCACCTGAAGTTCCAGCTGCTCACTACAGTGTCACCTGGCAGGCAGGACCCTGCCCGACTGCAGCAGTAAGCACAGCTGACACAAGGCACGTGACAGCAAGATTCTGCAACACAAGAGTTTTCATTTCATCAGTTTCTTTTGTGTCCTGGGTTATAATCTATCATTCTCGTAGAAATGCAAACCAGACACTTATAAATGGCAGACAGAAAGGACAAACCATTAATTGCATCTTGATTTACAGTATCCCATCAGTTTTCTTATGCAATTTACCATAATCAGGAAACTTTCAGGAAACACTACGGATCAGTCACTCAAGATTTGTGTGGTCAGAAATATAGAAGTTCACAGTTCAGATCCAACACTTTTCAGAACGATAGTTTATCATATTTACTCTATTTGCTCTTTTCTAAGAGTGCGTTCTCCTCATCCAATGCTCACGTACTTAGCTTTAAGAATGCGGTAGCTTCATGAAGCTCAACAGAATTACTCAAATGCTTAATTTTAAGCAGATCTGTGTTTATAAGATCTTGTCTTTTTGCACCCCATCTAATGCATGGCATATGATGAAACATTCTAATAATGGTCAAGCCCTGGAGCACTGGCCCTTTGCATCTGAGTTTTCACGCTGTGAATTGTTCACAAGGCAATTCATTTTAAGTGTACCAGAAATGCTTTTTCTGTGGGAACAGATGCTTACAATGGCTAAACTCTTTATTTGACATCTCAGATCCTGAGATTCCTACTGTGTAGAAGGTGCTAATCATGTTAAGATTCTGGTAACATAAGAGGAAGACATTTAAATTAAATATTTTTAAAGGTACAAATGCAGTTAAAAATGCTTAGGCATCTAAATTAGATCATAATAAACAAAGCTAGAAGATAGTGCTTGCCTTGTTCATAGTGCTCGCTTATTTCTTTCTCAGCCTATTCAGTCTACATGGTTATAAAAAGATCAGACTTGCATTATGTTTGTATTTCTTGCAGTACTCCTGATTTCATTTTCCAGTGTTGGATTCTTAAAAGCTTAATTTTAAGGCTTAATCTTGAAGATGATAAGTGAAGAAGAAGCAAACAGAAAAATAACTAAGTTGCTTCTCTCCTCTGCTAGCACATTTTTGGAGTGACAAAGAAAAAATATTGTTGATCATTCTGTATGGTCATTTGTGTTCACCCTTCTGTATTAAGTACTCATAGATACCAACCAAGAGGCAGTATGATGTAGTGGCTGAGAGTTTTATCTGATACCCCAAGACATGAACGCAGTAAGAACAAATGCAGTAGATAATTTTGGACATGGGCCTGAGAAACCTGCTGCTTGAGCAGGGTGGTTGGACAAGATGATCTCCAGAGGTCCCTTCCAACCTCAGCCATTCTGTGATTCTTTGATAATGGGCAACAAAGTGAGACTTGGAAGGTCTGACAAGTTGTTAAAGACACCTGTATTCATATTGTATAAACGTTACTCTTGAGCTTATCAAAACTACGCTTTGGTCAGCTCATTTGGGTAGCTCATTTCCCTTACAGGGTATCATTTTGACTTGAGTAGCAGAAGCTATTTTCTCATTTCCATATATGAAGCCTTCTTCCTTTTCTGAAATTAGATTTTTTTTTTCCCTGAAAGAAACTGGATGGAACTCAGATCTTGCAGATCTAGGGTTAAAGATACAAAATGTAGGAATGTCTCTTTTGTAGTAGCTCTACTTAAATCTATGCATCATTTTCTTGCCTGGTTTGTGTGAACAGAGAAGGACAAAGATAAAAAAAAAATTCCACTGCAGCATTATTATGGAGAAGAAGAAAAGGAGAAATATAACGTTCAAGAGTTTTATTGTAGCTTAGTTTCTTGGCAGTGCTATAATCTACTTTATTTAACTTAAAGACTAGATTATTTCTTTCTGTGAAGTCTAGAGTACTTGGTTATGATTTTTTAAAAATCAATCAGGCTTCATAAATAGAATATAAAGAGTTGTAGCTGTGTGGACCTTAGTTTCAATTTAGATATAGTAAGTATACTGTGTAGACCTAGACATTCAAGACCCTTGTCCTTAAGCTGCCATTATTTTTGAATTTTCAGTTAAGATACCTTTTTTTTTTCTTTTTTTCTTTTCTTCTTTTTTTTTTTACCAAGTTTAGAGGATTTCACAGAAGTGAGAACTTTAACACAACTCATGGTTGGTTTCCAAACATCTCACTACAAAAAAAATTTGCGGCCAATTGTTATGAAAGCTTTTTTTTACCTTCACTTCGATACTCTGGGTTAGAATAAATCTGAATCCTTACATGATTAACTCGCTTACCTTCACAATAAATCATTAATACTTTAAACAACTTTAATCACTATTTGGAGCTTATGTTCGGTATAATTCAATATAAACATATATTTAACATCTTTCTTCCACAAAGTATTAACTCAGTTCAACACATTCTTTATTCTACGCATCTCTGTCTCTATACTTAACCAGTCAGTTTGTGATTAATACTCATTATTATCCGGGTTTTTTTAAAAAAAAAAAAAAAAAAAAACCTACTCATTTCTTCTTTCTAATAATTTACTGAATGGGTTTGATTGGAGATGTCAGGTTAAATCCTAAATTATGTTGCAAGGGTAAAATTGGATTAAGCAAAATGAAGGAAGAGAAACATCTAGTTGTGAGAGTAACTCCTATCTCCGCTCATCTGACGATGTTAGCTGTCATATGCATAAGGTCAATGAGAATTTTGTCACTGTGTTAAATTCCAACCCCACTGAATCCTACTTTGTGAACTGTGACCTCTAATTAGTGAGGCTTTTATCTCTGCAATACTACCAGGGAACAGCAATAGGTACAAAAATAAATTGGGAGCTTTATTTATATTCACAGGTTTTATCTGTTCCTGTTGTAACTTCACTATTTATTTTTATGTGAATGCTAGTTTATCCCAGAAGAATTAATAGAATTGTGGAATATCATCAGTCTCCAACCATCCCTCCCATAAAGAAACTGTTGAGAAAACTATTAAAGTTTCAGAGCTTAGGTCATATTCTTTTAATTAAGCAATTCACTGCAATTTATAGAAAATTTCAGTCAGTCAAAGAAAGAACTTTATAAACTAGCTTTACTGGGTAGAAAGACTTAACCAACGGTCCAAATTCAAACAGTTATAAACAAATTTAAATCAAATATTAGGATTTTTTTTTAAAACCTTTCCAATGCAGAGCTTCTTCACAAATAGCATTTTTTTTTCCAGTGATGATAAGGACAAAAATCAAAATTTCAGTTACAATGATTAAAAAGTGTTCTGAGCACAGAAAAAGAAAAGCAACAAAGCAATATCCTTGGGAAGTGTTGTTTCATTTAATCTTCTTTCTTCTCACTTTAAGAACTTCACTACTTTGTTCTTTATTTTTCTTTCTTCCTACTAACTTTTATATTAATTTGAACTGGAATGTACTGCAGTATATGGAAGGTCATGTGAGCAATCTGTAAAGTTGAAGGGCTTACTAAAGCAATGACGATTCTTAGAATAATAATAATAAAAAAAATCATGTAGTGGCTTTTCTGCTGCAGACTTCCACCAATTAAACTACTTAGGTTTTTGAATCCAGGTGTAGTTACTTCCTGGAAAGACTCTGCTTTATGATTATGATAGAAATATATATATATAGTTTTAGTAATTATAATTTGAATTTTCTTATTTCTAAACAGCTCAATACAATTTAGTAGGCAAATCTGGACAAGGAGTTGTGCAGTGAAAATCTATATTCGTTGTTATTTTCAACACCTTCTAAGACCACACAAGTAATTCGGGAAGCATTTCAGTTTAGGCCTCCGTGTTTACACAAATTCCGATAAATTAGACCTGCCAAAGCCTGTTCTGTGGCACTGAGAGCAAGTAGAATGGCTTGCATGGAAAATGTACAAATCTCTTCAGTTTCAAAACAGAGGGGCCTTATCTATACTGGCTATCAGGAGTAGCACTTAAAGTATGCTAGTCCTTAAATTGTCCCTAAATATGGTTTGAGCGTTAATTTCCCCTGTTAATTTCACAAGCCAAAGCATTTTCGGAAGCAAGCCAACAATTAAACAGCTGTTTGCTAATATATATGGCTTGTAGTCTAGCATCTTCTGAAGAATACAGCAGTAGTCACTTAAGCACCTTGGGATATAATATGTTGCGCTCATCATAAAAATCACTAGGTTATAAAATTTGAAGTATAAACTGGAAATTTAAGTCTCCATCTTTGGGAACTGCAAGTAGTGCTGTGACCTTTCAGCAAAGATATCTTTGCATTTGAAGGTATTGTAATTATTATATTTTAAAGCAATTACTATATAGCAATATGTAACAATTAATATAACTATGATAGTAAGTTAATTAAGCCAACACACAACATTTAAAAACATTTTACATCAGTACTTCTGTGAACTTAATTTCAACACTGATGTAGTTATTTTCTCCCTTTTCCTCACACCTGATTTACACCAAGTACAGTTTACTGAAATTGAAGGAACAACCTAATTTTAACTGTTCTATTAATAAAACAAGAGGCATCATTTGGAAATAACCAGTAGCCTAGTGAAAATAATGACATCCTGGAGGCATGGGTTGCTTGTATTTGCCATCACTTGATTACCACTGTAGTAACAAAGATGAACGTGCCAGCAGTCGCCTAAGGGTCTTTTACATCTTTTTTATGACAGATACGTGAGAATACTAATTCTGTTACCATAAAGTCACATAAAATAGATGATCAAATGAGATGAGCTGCTACCACACTCTGCAAGAACAATGGGAAATTAGATTACTGTCTCTAGATACTTTAATTTGCACTTCAGGTACCATCTATTACAACATTACATGTATGTGCTATAATACAATGAAGAGGCAAAGGGCTCAGTACCCTTACTCACCACAGTACAGCACTAGTTGGTTGGTTAGTTTATATTAACCTACATTCTCTTTAAGTTCAATACAGTCCAGTTTTACATAGAGGAACTTCTATGGCACCTAAATAAAACAACTTTTAAAATAATTCAGAACTTTGCAAAGAACCAAATTGAACTTACATGCTTACATGAAATATACGGTAAGTGAAGCTGGGAATTTTTATTTGAGCATATGCTCATCTTTTCTATAGACTGTAATTGTTTAATTATTTCTCTGTCTAGATTCTAACATAGGATGGAAGGCTATAGTGGTCTTGTTTCAGTCTCTACTAGGGCGTGTAGGGTGCTACTGCTTCTGACAGAAGTCTTGACACGGATTCTATGGCAAAATGGATCTTTCATGTCTTATATCCCAGCTGACCCTACTGAGTACTATTTCTATTTCTGTTCCAGTGAGTCCAAGTCACGGTTACCTCCATCTCCAGCTAAAACATCTCTAGATAATAACTACACTATTTCTTGTAAGCTACACAACTGTTAACATAGACTGAAATAAACAACCATTGTTTATAATGTGTTTTTGCTAGGAATTTGCTGCATGTTTCTTAGAGAGACAGACCGTGTACCTCAAGGTATGCTGCTTTTTCCAACAGCACTCACTGGTCTATTAGAAATATTCATTTACATTAATATATGAAGTGAACTGCATTCTTCGGACTATTTAAATGAAAAATACACAATGTTTCACTGAACATTTAGCTTACAAATTTTCCTCTGTCATTATTAGCTCTGTCAAGCTAAAGTTTCTGCGGTACCTTCATATTTCTGTGTTATACTCACCATGCATAACCTCTACACAATGAAAATCAATGCTTTATTTCAGCTTCCTGTCACAAACTTACACCTGAAGGCTCATTCCAGTACTGTAAATGACATACTGATCCTAACTCCTGGCACATAAAACCATTACAAACTGAATGCTTACATGTCAAACCTCACAGATTGATTTCTGTCAGAATAAAGACTGAAGGTCATCAATTCTTCTTTCACTCACTCACTTAGAGAACTAAGCTTTCTTATCCTACCTTTATATGACTGCTGGATTCCAAGTGACAACACCTTTCCAGCAGTAATTGCAGAATCATAGAACAGTTTGGGTTGGAAGGGACCTTAAAGATCACCTAATTCCAACCCCCCTGCCATGGGCAGGGATGCCTCCCACTAGACCAGGTTGGCCAGGGCCTTGCCCAACCTGGCCTCGAACACCTCCAAGGATGGGGCACCCACAGCTTCTCTGGGCAACCTGTGCCAGCCACCCTCACAGTGAAGAATTTCTTCCTAACATCTAGTCTAAATCTACCCTCTTTTAGGTTAAAACCATTCCAGTAAGTAAACATACAATGACTTGAAGATCTGGAAAAGAAGATTTTGCCTCTGGTGATAGAAAATATGTAGCAACTTAGGGCACGTAATACATAATCTTT
Source organism: Anseranas semipalmata (assembly GCA_013399115.1). NCBI lineage: Eukaryota > Metazoa > Chordata > Aves > Anseriformes > Anseranatidae > Anseranas > Anseranas semipalmata. Next base: position 182,134 of record VXAA01005564.1, on the reverse strand, counting down.
GTAAAACCAGTAAGAACAGTTCAATACAAATGTCCTGCCTGAAACACAGGTTTAATTTTACCTTTTCCTTTACCTATGTGAAGCAGAATTCCAGCTACAACAATCTTATTTTGCAGCAGTTAAATGATTATAAAAGTAATGTTACATAAATAATTGAATACTGCTTAATGATACATCATTTTGCTAAATTAGCCTAAATCTTAGTACAAAAAACAATTCTAGATTAAAGCCGATGAAGTAGATTTACATCTGGATTGTCCATTCTCCTGTCACATTTAAATCCTTTTAAAATGTGGTACAGCTGGATTCTGCATTCATGACTCGTGTTAAAATACACAATAAACAAAAGAAATAAAGGTCTGCCCTCAAGTCAAAGTGTAAATGAGAAAGATTGATCAGATTAGAAAATACAGTGTAGGAATATAGGGCAGAAAAGACCATGTGCGTCAAGGTAAGACAACAGCTGATGGATCCAGAAGAGTCTACTGATCAGCTATTTTGTGCGCCTCCTTGGACTACAGCGCTGCTTACAGCAAGGATACCAAAATATACAGACTAGCCTGCTATAGGAAGACAACATGTGAGACCAAGGTCAAACAGCAGGGAAACGTTAGGTGAAATTCACAACCTAGAGAATGCCAGTGGGGGAAAAAAAAATACATCAATTTTATTTTCTCTCATTTGTTGCTATCTTCTATTTGTTGGTATCCGCTAAAAAGCAGGCAATTATCTCTTAAAAAGAGGAAAAAAATCCTTGGATATTACATATGAGAAAACTTAATATACAACACAAAAAGATGCTTTAAATACTCGTGCTTGATTGGTTTGCATTATAACTAAGATTTCTTCATCTAGGACTGTAAAATTTGGATGTAAATATGTACATTGTAGATGCAGCTTTGATGTTTTGTCTTGTTTTTTAAACTGGAAATCAAGTTCAAGCTTCCACTCAGCCTCTTACAGCGGAGGGCATCCAAGTACAAGGAATACAGTGAGTTTCCTTTTCCAGTCACCTATATCACATAGACTTACCTGCTGTATGTCTGTAGGTCACCTCTACAGACATAGACCAGAAACATGGTAAACCTTGACAGAACATTTCAGTCAAAGGAAGCAAGGAACGTGCACAGGTATGTCAGCTCTTGCTCTAGTGTTAGGAAAACCCTTCTCCTTTGACTGCAATGACATGTGAAATATTGCACTTGAAGGCTATAGATGTCCCACCTCTACGTAAGTGAAAGCAAAGCAAGTTGAAATTGCACATGAATGATAAAAATATTAACAAATGTAAATCATACAAACATCAAAGTCCTGAATGTTAGCTGGACTTTTTCCATAGTTTTCTTATAGAATTGATGCATTTCAGTAAGCACAATAATTTGTATGTATTGTGAACTGTAATTATTTTGTGTCATGTTGGTTTAGTACTATTGACAGGAACAGACTGTAAAAGCACCGCCTTTTAATTTTGTCAGGTACTTAATGCAGTGATGGAGTGATTAGAAGGATTTAAAATAATAAAATATTATACACTTTCAGGAATATTCAGAAAATTCAAATTAAAACCACTCATAAAAATGTCACAAAAGCTTTGTTCAGCTTAAGTCATGCCTTAATACTCTAAGCATCTGATGAAATCTAATGGACGGTATTTTCTCTATTGTTCCAAAAATAATAGTTTCATGCAGCAGTTATTCTTTTATAAAACACAGTATCTTATAATGCAGTGACAACCTTAAATTAGGCTCGTCTTTACGCTTCCATGTGTACGAACATGATCTGTCCAAGACCACTTGAAACCAGTGCCTATAAATCTAAAAAAAAATTGATTTATGTTCCTAATTTCTTCTTTAAGTGACAATACTGCAAAATGTAGGCTAGTTAAAACACTGTCTGAGGGCAACTATAGAAAATAACAGCCTATTCCATATGGACACTAGACATTTCATCAAAGCTGCAGCTTCTCAGATCATAAATTTAGGAACAGAGGATTGACGTGGGCAGTCCTGATCATCTAAGTCAAGTCTCTTGCAGTCTCAATACATTTTGCAAAAGCTGTTTAGTTCAAAAGGGTCAAGAGAACATACGTGTGGTGTATCTTCACATGACACACAACACAAAATGTTCTACCAAACTCCACAGTCCGCTGTGACCCAAAGTCTCTGAATCACAACTACTTCCCTTCGGTACCAATATACACCTCAGGGATTTTGTTCTATTCCTGTACTGTTCCTGCCAGCAGATTACGGCCCAAACAATAAAGGAAATTAGAAGAAAAGACAATGATGGCTGACAAAGTAAGTTTGTTGAGGAACCCTTCTGATCCACAGAACAGCATGTAGTGGTGAGCAAATCACTGAAGCCAGCTATTGGACTGACTTTATCAGCAACAATATTTTACTATAGCCCACCACACCTCTTTGAGGGCTCTGCGGCTAACCTGCTGGGAAGGACGAACTAAAACAAAACAAACAAACACACAAAAACCAAACCAAACAAAAAATCCTCTCCCCGTATCAATGTTATGATTTATCACATAAACAAGAAGTATTTTTTCAAGCAGTGTGGTATCTCGAAGTATGACTTTGCCTCACCAGATTGTAGGAGATAAGGCTGAAAGACCTCTCCTTCGCTACCGAGTATAAATTCCAGCAACTGCAAGCCACCTCATCATATAATCTAGTTTGTAAACATATCAAGCTTCACTGTATGAGTAATCAAACTCCTTGTTTTCAGAGCTTCTATTGCCATGGCTTTTTTAAAAAACATTACATTCTGCCATTTTCAAAAACAATGACAAAAACGGTGACAATGGCAAAAATTGATTCATATAATGAATTTCTCTAATATTAAAATGGGTGGAAATTAAGCTATGAAACAAATAACCAAATCATGAATATCTATAATCTGGAATGGATAACTTAATACTTTTGAAAGCAGTGAATACAGTTTATAACTTCAAATATTTCTTTGATTGGTTTGTGGGGTCTTTTTGTTCATGTTTTTGTTTTTTAAAGACAATGCTGCCAATAGATTATTCATTATTCTTACTCTGTAACACGTTTTGATTAATGCCCTAACAGCATGACACCATCTCCATTGGTGCACCACATGCCACAAAATACTTCCCAAAATGCTACAGTCCACTAAGACCTAAAACAACGTGTCAGTAACGTAACTGACTCTCTTCGGCACTCAGGTAATCTTATGGCAGAAAAACCTAAGACGAACCTGGAATGCAGACCATGACAGGTCTGCTCAGGCATTGCAGATGGGTTTTGGGGGTGGGATCACCTGATTGCAATGAGCAATCAATCTGTTTCTTCAGAAAGTACCTTACTCTTTATTGACTCAAAAGATCCTAAAAAATCAATCGCATATATTTCTTGATTTCATATTCAATATGAATAATGTGCTAAACTCATGGAAGCCATAAATATAAAATGTTAATCAGGAGAAAAAAAAAGTTAACTGCACATTTTGCTACTTTAAATTTTTGCCTTTTAAGCTGGAATTCCTAACTGTTTCAGAGAAAATTCTTACAGCATGAGCAAACAAAGTGAGCATTCATTCAGTCAACAAAATGGGGATGGAGGCGAGAGTAAGACTTGATCCACCAGGTCGTACTGACATCACTCTCTTGCTGACGCCACTCTGCAGGTAGGATGAGTATATTATTTTGCTTTGTCTGGCAGTAAAATAAATCTTTTCAGATAAGACAAACAGGACAGAGATGTTCCAAGTATGAGAAGGGTCAAGAACAGGAGAATCAGAGTCTTGCCCTTTCTCCCATGACCCAGATCCCATGCAAACCATACAGTAGAACCATATATGACAGATCTCTTGCCATCAGTCACAGTGATTTACAGAGCTTGCAGATCAACTATATATTAGAAGGACAAGGAAATAAGAAATTTTAAAAATTTTAAAACTTTAAAGAGTTGATGTTATTATAACATTTTTTCCCAGGAAAGACTTTTATAATAACTTAGGGAAGCCCCCTGCCCTCCCCCAAAATTATAAGCTTCTTTTACATTTTTCACTTTTTAAGAGTGTTATTTGTTCATAAGTTTTTAAGTTGTAAAACATATAGTCTCACTACACAAAAGATGTCTAATTAGCTTATGCAAGGCTTAACTTGGGCAGCATTTGAATTATAAGTGTATGATGCACCAGAGTGGTTCATATTTCAAATACATTTTAGCAAGCTGAATTGTATTACATAAATGATCTTTAAAGACAACCACTTTTTAGAAGTGACTATCTTCAAGACCGATGCAAGGGAAGACACGTCTAAGCTATCTTCCAACAGATTTCACAGATGGCTCACAAGGCTGTCATAAGGCACAGGAGGAAGGCAGTTACTTATTTCTTTATAGCAATGCAAGTGCAAAGTACAATCTGGATGTAATGCTAGAACTTGTTTATTCATCAATAACTCTTGTAATCCTTCCTCCTGCTAACTAATATTTCTTACATAAAAGTGAATTATTAAAACTTTAAATGAAAAGGCTGTAAGGAAGTATGCATGTCGTTGATGAGATGTCAAGTTACTGCCTTACAAAAATGCCTAATAAGTGCTTTTCGAGTACAACCTTTAATGCACTCTGGTATACAATCTATAGCTAAGTATATTTTGTTAGTACAAGTGAACACATGGAAGCACCGCTGTGTAGTCACGGGATACACTGGTTAGACCACTGCAGGAAAAGAAATAAGTTTTTTCAAAATGTCACTATGAGTTAACGCTATAGATCAAATTCTCCTGAAAAAAATAACAGTACTATCATCAGTATGTGCACAATCACTAAGCTGCGAAGAGAAATTAATTCTGTCTCAACAAACTACAAATTTGTATGTTTTTATTGTTCAAAGCCTACTGCACTCACTGTAATGGTGAGTTTTCCTAATTTATTAGGCAGAGAATGGCATTTTTCAGATTTTGTTTCCTCATTATAGAAAACAACTAAAGGAAATAAGGTATAATGGATCATGCTGGTGTTCTTTTGTGACCTTCACACGGACCAATCTTTTTTTCAGCCTCCCAACAGCACTGGAACAATAACAATCCAAAAAAAAAAAAAAATCAAGCGAGAACACAGAAAAGAAATCAGGATACATTTTCTTCCCTACAGCTTCTGAAAACTCAACTAACCTGGCTGCAAGCATCTGGCACCAAGCAAGTGGCATATGTAAGTTGTTTACAGACTTTGTATATCTCAGAAATAGAAAGCCTAAGGCTCTTGTCAAGAAGTTTCAATTTGCTCTGAAACACTGTTCTTCTAAGACATCAGTATCAGAGACCTCTCTTCTCTTTCGTCAGCAATGTTCTTTGAAAAATTGTAACATCTCTGGTGGGGATTGCAAAAGGAAACCACATTGGTTATGTGCCACACTGAAAGCCAGGGACAATGCTCAAGACACATTTAAAAGCCTTAGACTACAGTCTGATCTTGACTTGCTGTATTGCCATGTTTTTTCTAAGCTCAGCCCTCTATTATTTATTTTGCTGTGTCTTATGTTAAGGGTGAGTAATGTTGTATTAAAAAAGGTCCATTACAAGAAGCCTTTACAAAAAAACATATCTTTTATTTTTTAAGTTTCCTAGGCAGTTGTTTAATTATACACTCCACTCTCATAACCAGTGGATACATCCAGAAATTACTCAAGATTGTAATACCGTGGCATTTAACACAGCAGAATGATTTAACTTCATGGTTCTATATAATGCTGAATGCACTATGGGAGCCATACATATCTGTACCTCTGTGAGAATTTGGTGATATATTAAACAGAGAGATGAGGAAAAAATTACCTTTTTTGTTGCATAAAACAAGATGTTATGCTGAACTTCACAGGAAATTCCACATCTCACCGCTCTGTCTACAGCTCTCAAACCAGAAATGAAGAGAATTATCTCTGCCCTTGTCCTAGATGGTTCTATTCCACAAAGTCCCATCACCTTCCCTTTTAATATGCAATAATGCATTTTATTGTTACTGCTGCTGTAGATAACATAATTATGTTGATGATGTACTAGGCCTGGCTGACATGGAGTTAACTTTCCCCACAGCAGCCCATATGGAGCTGTGCTCTGCACCTGTAGCTAGAACAGTGCTGGTATCACACCAGTGTTTTGGCTACTGCCAAGCAGTGCTGGCACAGCACCAGGACTCTCTCCAGACCCCCCCAAAGCCAGTAGGTGGGGGTGGGCAAGAAATGGGGAGGGGACATGGCCAGGGCAGCTGACCTAAACCAACCAAAGGGATATTCCATACCATATGGTGTCATGCTCAGCAATAAAAGCTGGGAAAGGGAAGGAGAAGGGGGGATCTTGTTATGAAAATGTGTGTCCTCCCAAGCATGTTGAGGCCCTGCTTCCCAGGACGTGGCCGAACATCACTTGCTGATGGGAAGTACAGAACAATTGTTTTCTCTCTCTTTGTTTCTGCACAGCCTTTGCTTGTTTTTCTATTTTCCTTTAATTAAACTGTCCTTATCTCAACCCATGAGCCTTTTTTTTTCCCAATCATATTTTCTCCCCCTGTTCTTCTGAGGAGAGGGAGTGAGGGAGCAGTGTGGTGGAGTTTAGCTAGCCATCAGTGTGAAACCACCACAGATGGCAACCATAGGTGGACTTGCATTCAGTAAGAAGCCTCTTCTTCCCTTCCCAGATCTTTCCTCCTACACCGTCTGTGACGAGTCCTTTTTTTTTTTTTGTCACTGTTTCATCAACTGTCCTTTTTGTCATCAATCTAATACATATATTTGTGTGTGAAATACAAATTAATTTAACACATCCAGATAAATTCCGGGGAGATCAACCATAAAGTAGCAGCATTTAAAAAAAAAAAAACCAAACTCAAAACTCAGTCTTTGGAGATTCAACCATCACTAGAACCAGATAGCCAGACATTTCTTTCATCTTTATCACACCTGAACACGTTATTTTTATCTTTTGTGCACTGTAATCCACTCAGTGTTAGCTATGACAAGCATCACAAAATAATTAACTTATTTCTTCTAGCAGCAGCATCACTGGACAGCTGGTTTAGTTATTCCTACTGTGACATGCAAGAAAATGTATTTTCTTTCCTTCACTTATAAAAGGCAGTAGCCAAATAAAACATCAGCTTCAATACGTACTGCAGTTCTATCTCTAATGATTCACATATTTCATGTATTTTCCAGTAGCTTGTTAATTTTTAAAAATCTATCTATAAACGGGTACCTTGAGATTAATTTCAGGAGTTCTTTTAAGTAGTGTGCAGGGCTTAGTGCTAGTCTGGGCAACAGAGAGTAAGTTAAGGCACTGATATTCTTTCATCATCTTTCATCATCTTGATATCCTATCATCTTGATGTCACATACCAACATGTGCATCAAGACAAATATGCAAAATGACATGAATTGTCCATACAACAAGAAAACAAGGATTCTTAGCACTGACGTAAGTTTTATAAGGCACCCAAAGCCCTCTCTAACATAAGACACTTTATGTTCTTTTATTCAGCACAAACATATTCAACTTGTTTTTTAAACTACCATCCATGTTACTGTAAAAGTGACAGAGATCAGTTAAGCACGGTTTAATTTGTTGGGTACATATGACAACTAATGCATTTCTATTATTACCATCTAGCTTACAGTTACATATTTCCTCAAGCTTCAATTTCCCAATGGAAAGACAGTCTCATTCGCTACCACTAAATAATTATGATGGAACTAAATACTGACAGGTAATATTTTTCTATATCTGTTTCACTATGGCCACATACAAGTACTTGAAAATCTAAATATGTCAGCAATGACCTTGAGATTTGTTATTCTAATGACAAGACTGTCACTTTTCCTCCTTACTCCTGATATCAGCAGGAGAGATGTCCTGTGCGAACCATATACGTCATGTAAAACAAGTCCAGAAGAAAGTCTATCTATAAGGCAAACTGAAGTAACCAAAACAAAGCTTTTCTGGTATCTCCACAGAAGATCTATCTTTAAGTAACCTTTGAAAACAATAGGAGAACAAAAACAGAAGTGCAGGGAACAACACTAGCCTTAACTGACTCTAAACATGGAGGTGGCCTATTCCATTCATCAGAACTTTTGGGAACTTTAAAAGAACATCCTGAGGTGACACACAGCTTGACAGAGCTAAGCAATCTGCCTTGGAACAAGAGCATCCATTCCCTGCCTGGAAACACAGGATCTTTACCTCTGTCTGGAAAGACATCTGGCTACTGCAGGCTAAAGAGGAGAACTTAGCATTACCATTTTACCAGCTCTGAAATGCAAGCTATTTTTGTGCAGGTTCCTCATCTTGTTTTGAATAATCTGTCTCCCTTCTCCATTCCTCTATCCCTTTTCACTGTTCTCATTCGAAAGAGTTTATTTGATCTTGCGTCTTCCGTATGACTACCAGGAGCTCAGGTAAAAACATACACCATAAAAACAACTGAACAGAACAGCACATCCAATTGTCCGTAAGAGCTCGCCAGGTCTCGGAGCAGTTGACCAAATGGTGTTGCACCCCTGAACATCTAAAGTTATCAGTAAGAGTTAGAAGGAGTAAAAGAAACAGTGTATTCCCTTTGCTGTACTTTTCACTTCCATTATTTTTGTCTTTTGTCTACGGATATGTAGCTAAAAATAACAGGTGCATTGTATCCCAATCAACTTCCTAAAATGTGTGCCCAACATCTTCAACACCACTTGAATGATTCAGAGTTTCCCTCGTGAAACTAATTGAATTTTGAGCTAGGTATTTTTTTCCCCAGTAAAATGTATAAAAAATATAGTTCTCAAGAGAACTAAAAAAAGAGGAGGAGGGAAAAGTGTTGAAGAATGTAAACCTTGAGTCAGGTGAGCTTTGATGAATTTGTAATTTTTTTCATTTTGCCAAACCAACTAATAAAAAGCCCTTTCTTATAAATAACCATGCAAGTATATTCCTAAAACTCCAATTTCTTCCAGAGTTATTACAACTAAAGGCAATTAGGCCTTACTTAGCATTCCAGACTCAAACCAACTGAAACACTTACTCTCTATTTTTAATAAAAACCTCACAGAGATTTTTGATGGTAAGCAGGCGGACATATCTGTAGGCTGTATCTATGTTGACAAGCTTTATTCTGTCTTTGCTTGGGGTCAGGCATGACAAATTTCCAGCCAGATAACACTTGTCACATCTTAAGCCCATCCAGACAGCAATCATGCCTGCTGCTCGCAGAAGCAACATCTGCCGCTATGACAAACAAGAGCTCTTGATTCACTCCGTCTCTTGCTGAGCTCCCAGCTCATTAGGATCTCCTAACTGCTGCCTCTTACAGATGAAAAACACACCTATTGTTGAATAAGCGAAGTGCTCTGCTCCCTGCTAGACCCTTGAACACAGCAGCTCCTGCTGAGCTTGAGCTTGACAAGAGCAAGAGCCCCCTCCACTCACAGAGGTGAGTGTCGGATGGTCTGGCGGCATTACCTGATGAGCCAGGGGCTGTGAAGCCGCCTCCAGCCCCGCTAAAGCCCTGAGCACAGCACTGCTGGCTTCAGGCACGGCTCCACAGCCCGCACCTGGGTGAGCACCTCGCCTAGGAAGACAGGTCTGAGCTAAAGCAGCAGCTCAACATTTACCGTAAACTAATGGTTCCTCAAGCCCCCAGCCTTACCTAACTTCTTACAGTTACGCACTTGACAGGATCATAAAAGCACATTTAACCCCCTGTCTCTGCTTATTCACTCAGAGGCACCTGTCCTCATATTGCTTTAAGATTAGAAACTTTTATAGTAGGGAAGAGGACCCAGACAAACCTGACAGTAAAAATGAACAAAGACTTTCACATTTAGCCTGCTCGATATGAAATTAATTTTCCTTTATGAGAAACAGTGTTAGGAAGACGTAAGATTTCACTCAGGGAAAACTTCAAAACCAGCAGCTTTTGTAGGATTAACATCTAAAAGACCGTAACAGTCTAATTTTCCTTTTAAACAATCCTATTCATACATCAGCCTAGAATTACAATGTAAGAAAATGGTCTTTCTTTGAAAGAAAAAAGAAAAACGTGTTGCTTCCCACATTTTGACAAAATTCTTTGAAACAATACCTACTATATGGCTCAAAAAATTTAACAAACCCAGTATATTCAGGGATTTGAGTTAGGTAATCTTTAAAACGTAAGACAATACCACTGAGATCTTGGTATAAAATCTTCAGTAGATATTACTGGATAGCAAGGGTGTAAACAAGAATCTCAGCAATGGCAGGAAAAAGTACTTGAGATAACTTCTGCAGAGTGAAATACCACGTCCTGTTTTCTGGGACCAGTGTTTTGTTTAACATTCCAATTACTTTGCTTTTTCTGTAGATGCTAGATCCCTTCTGCTATCTTGTGTTTTTATGCAGAACGGAAGGATTATCCCATGGTTCAAGGACTTTAATTCCAAAGATCTGTTTCTTGTTTCTTACTTCACCACAAACTTCCCGTGTGATCTTCAGCAAATCCCAGGAAGAAAACACATGTGAACTAGAACTTAGGCTAAGCACATTAAAGACAGGATTGCCAAGATATTGCTATATGAACAGAAGAGTTCTGTTTATACAAACAGAAGAGATTTCTCAGACAGTAGCAATCAAAAGAGTTCATCTCAGATTTACATATACTCATATACATACACAAGCCCAGATCTCTGTGAATTTGACATCTGCTTAACAAATGGGAAGGACTTTATTTGTCCACTGACAGAATAGCAGCTTGATGAACTTGCAGCAATTCTCTCTGCTTGGACAAATCTAAGCAAGAGTAAAATAAGAAGTCCATAATTCAAAACCGAAATGTGTGTAAAATTGATGTTATGATGTCAATTGTGAGCCATTTCTTTATACTTCTAAGTATTGTTTTTCTTCTTTTTCAGATAATAAATATAAATGCTAAAAAATAGTTGTATACAAATAATAATATCATAGCTCAAGACAAAGCCTTATTTTCATATCGTGCCTCTTTTACAACTCTTCTGCTTCATATTTTTTTAATATGCAATCAGAAGTTGGGCTTTTAAACAACAAAAGCAGTAGTTCACAAAGCACTTCTGGACCACTATGCTCCACTGAGCTGAAGGAACTGTGGAAGTATCAGAAATTAATGAGCAACTGTGGAACACAGTCCAAGCTCCCAGAGGCATGATAAAATAACTAGGTACTGAGATAAGTTTCTCCTGGCTGCTTTAGTTGGCATATCATAGAGTACTCTGTAGACGTAAACACAGAAATTTCTTTTTTTTTCAGGCACCGTATGCTTACAATAGATGCATGATCTTCATTTTGTAGTGTTTAATACTTTTCATTTCAGCCTAGGGAGCCTATTTTAATGGAAAGAAAATTCATAATATAACCAAGGGAAAATGCATTCTTATATATACAAAGATACAGACCCTCAGCTAACATACAGAAACATCGTACTTGAGTTTCTGACTACAGACTCTTGAGAAACTGGTTGTTTAACAACCTCCTCATTGTGTTCTTACAATAAGAGAGACATAAATACTAAATTCCTTGAAAATCATCATAATAGAATATACCAAACAATTATTTCCCTCTAGAAATGACTCACTGTTTATGGCAATGGAAGCCATATAAAAACACAAAATACCTGATCTGCTTCATTAAAAAAAGATATTTTTATTCACAATCATTTATGCTTTCCCACAAGGAGTCAGAATTTTTATTTTTCTTCTTATAAACAAATTGGAATACCATACAGCTATGATTAAGATTTTGCTTGACAAACTGATATATGTTTTATGACTTCTCTTTCTCTGTAAAACACCTGGCTAAAGTAATTGGAAAAGGGGTAGGAACACCTCCAGGAATGAGTTTTTATTAATGTCAATGTCATATTATTGCTGACTTTTGAAGTTACATTTTTTCAGTTGGATCTTATTATTAACTTCTCACTGTTCAATAAATTTAGTAAAGAAAAGTGCTAGAAAGAAAACAAAGAAAAAAATCAAGAGAAACAAATGACTCCAGTTAATAATCCAGTAATCTACTAGTTAAAGACCACTGGATATTCATTACAGCATAAGATAGAAATTGTTCAAGAAGAGCTACTTAGTCAACATTTTATTTAAATTTTATAGTTAGTTTTGATCCCTATCAACAGGATCAATAGATACATTCAGTATTTTGAAATTCTTCCTTGGTATTTAGTTATTACTACGGGTAGATAGTTACACCAAAGCAGCAAGCATTAAACTATATTGATACTGTAGTTGGCAACTGATAAATTATTCTGATAAGAATCAGGTTTATGTTTGTGAATCCACTGTAGAATTCTATACTACGCTACAATAACATGACAGTGCCTCACAGATAGCTATGGAGTGTTGTAAATACTGTAGTCCCAGGAGATCCATTTATGAAAACACTGACTGCTTTCTAATCAAATCTAAGAAGAAAAACTATTTAGAAACCAGATATTGCATACAAAAAGGTTTTCTGAGATTCCCACTTGATACTGTGCCTAATCAGTCCGTACAAAGCTCTTTTCCCACTTTGTTATTTTAACTTGCTGATATTTTGAAAAAAATCATAAAACAACAACAGACTACGTGATCCCGCTTCTTACAAAATCTTCCAATGAACTCAATAAAGAGACCAAATTTAACACCTTTACACACCTAACACACTAACAGCTCAGGTTAGTTTAAGTCTACATATAGCAGGTCTGAAATCTAATAACCTCAGTTTGAGTACTTTACCCTTAGTTTTTTGTCAATTAAAAAAGAAAAGAAAAAAAAAGATTATTGTGATTATTGTAGCCAGATAAGAAGTATTATTCATGGTATAGAAAGAGCCATCCTGTATCTCCTGATTTTACAGCTTCTCAGTTGTCTTTATCTAAATTTGTCAAATAATTTCAAGATACAAGGAAATACTCAACTATGACCATCTGTGGCCTTATCAAGATACTGTCGCAGATGAAATTGTACACTTCACTTGTAAGAGAGAAGCAGCAATACCTTTATTGATATAATGTAGTGATCTAACAAAGCTTAACTGTAAACAAGACAGCGACTTAACAAGGTTTGAGATGGCAAGGTACACTTGATTATTTACTGCATAGAGGACAGGGCAAGTCAGACATGTCAGGGAGACCCTCACGGTGAGTCCCGAGGTTCAGAGCGGACCCCCCTGCTTTCTAAACTCCTTGAACTGGAGCCTAGGTGCAGCTGAATCCACTCCTAGTCCCACCCTTGGTCAACAGTCTATGTCTCAGGATTATATGTGCACAATCTAAGATATAATCTCAGTGAAGCTCACAAAGTTTATCAAGCTATTAATCACTTACCGAGGATCTGTTGCAGCAAGGAATCTCTTGTGAGAAGTCAGGGACCTCTGCAGCAGGCGTGACCTTGAGAGGCGTCCCTGCTCAAGGGCAGATCCTGTCGTGCGGCCAGGGGCCATGCAGAAAGGCTCAAAGGGCTCTCGGCCTACTCACTGTTTATGGGGTAAAATGAGGGACTAATAGTCATACTGGTTTTTGGCACATGCTGCATTGGCCCTCAGCTGCTGAGCAAAGCGTCTGTCTGTTTCTCCATCATCCAGCTCCAGACAATATTGTGGCTGCTATCTGCCTGAGCAAGGCCTCGGGTGCAGCCAGGCCACTGGTCACCATCTGCCTGAGCAAGGCCTCGGGTGCAACGGCCAGACCGATGGCGGGGGTCAGGGAGGGAGCACACCATCACAGATACTGAACAAGCGTAATGGCTTTTTCTAATCTTATACTGTGAGAGATCATGTTGTCTCAAAAAGCCTCTGACACTTTGAGGATATTGGAGATTAGAGTTAGAAATCAACCCTGGATATAGGGTTAATAAAACTGACTAAATCATTTCCAGAATCCAAAATGGATTCTGAGAGCAGATTGTTTTGTGTGATTGTTTTTACAAATAGACATATTGCTGCCATGTCCATGAGCACTGATCATGTAGCTAATTAAATGTAATTAATTAATTAATTGTAATTACCTCTAATTGTAAAAGTAACTCAATCCCCTAAAGTTTCTCGCTCATTAGTCGCCACGTAACATGGTTCTGTAAGATTATTTTCCCTTGACAGCCTGATGATCAGATTATCATAGCAACACTACAAAAACAGGTTAAGGAGAGCTACCTACTTAGTATATAATCAATATCATTACATCCTCGGTATGATTTTTTCTTCTCTTGAAAACTAGAAAACAGTATATCTATTTACATCTATGTGTCTGGAAGTATATAGTGGAACCATAAGCAGAAAGTCCAAATGATTAGTTTACAAAGCTACTGAACACATCTTTCATATAGTATGAAAAGAGAAAAAGAAAGAAACTTCGGAAAACCGAAGAAGAAAACTTACATTAAAATAGGGAAGAACTAAATGCATAAAACATCTACCTATCCACAGTGAAAGAGAAAAGCAGGTAAATATAAAATGATTCATATTGAATCTTCACTTCTTACACAAAATGTTATTTTCAAGATTTTCTTTCTTTTAAACAAAACTGGCAGGAGTTTTAGTGCTCATTAAAGTGAAAAATGGGTATTGCTGTTCAGGACAATAGGCACAGCAAAATATGAGAACCTAAAGCATTGCTTTGTTAATAGAAAACAAACCAGGCATGTCCTACAATCTTTTTTCTCAAGGCAGAAAAATATCCCAGAAGAGGCTATTTATTTCACATGTACCCAGCTTCAGTACTGCTGCCACAACCTCTTCAGATGGCACTTCCAATTGCTCCAGCATCTATCTCCCTATAATCCAGCATTCCTCCATCTTGGGGAGGAGAAAAAATAACAACATAAAACCCACAACCCACCAAGCATCTTGTCTAGCAGCTACATGCAAGAGATGGCAAATAGGCAATATAATTAGCATTTAGGCAAACTAAAGAATACTGTTTTACAAAATCATAATCTATTGTTTTAATCAGAAGTGTTTTAAATAAGCATGATTTTAAAAAGGCCTCTCACTTTTGGGGTAACCCTGTTACCCCTCCTGGCAGGGGCACATGCTCAAGCTAAAACCACCCATCCTTTCACCAAGCACATCTAGGTGCCTCCAGCACCACCAGTGTGGGCAGCAGCACTGAGAAGCACTGCTGCACTCTCTCAGCTCAGCTGTCCTCTTTCACAAACGTCACCACAGGGGCAGTAAAATATTAATGACTTATTCTATCAGCCTGGTCACTCCGGGATTCATTGTGCGCAAAGTGTAGTTACACATGGGTTGCTAAGGTCACAGGTCTGGAAGGGAGCCACTGGAAAATCAAGTCCAGTTTCTTGTTATCTGAGGCACCACCTCAAAAGCTGAAGCTTTTGTTGCTTCTCTCATTAAAATGTTGTTCCAGAACATCACTCTTCCACTTAATTTCTGGCCCAATTCTTCTCGTTTTCTTTTTTTCTTTTTTCTTTTTTGTTTTTTTCCTTTTTTTTTTTTTTTCCTATGTTTGCAATCATTTTTTCCTTTGTCAAAACTAGTTTGTTCAAATCCTGCTTCTCTGGAGTTACCTGATACATTTTTAAAGAGAGATCCTGCCCAAGCACAGAACAGCAAAACCAGTAAGCAACTCCTGACACATCTACATTCCTGTGGCACCTGCATTAACCTCAGACCTGTACTTGACACAGATACCACCAAAAAAAGTTCAGAGCATGTGCTAC
Organism: Anseranas semipalmata; assembly: GCA_013399115.1. Taxonomy (NCBI): domain Eukaryota; kingdom Metazoa; phylum Chordata; class Aves; order Anseriformes; family Anseranatidae; genus Anseranas; species Anseranas semipalmata. The sequence continues at coordinate 166,438 of VXAA01005564.1, read as the reverse complement.
AGAGCTGATTTGACACAGCTCAGGCCCTGAACAGAGTTTGGCTGCTTACAGATGGGAGCGGGCAGGGCTGCCTGACCTTCAGCATCTCCACATGGGCACCTCTGACTCAGACCTCTGCAGAGCATGGACAGATGACAGAAACATCCTCTTGGATCTTCTCTAATGAAACAATCTCTTTCATTATTCTAGATGTCTATTCTCATACCTAGCTTTTACCTGCCTGTATCTGGTTTCCTACATTTCTGTGAATAGGAGAACTTATATAATGAGAGCTGTGTGCAGGACATCAGCGCAGACACAAATGCTCTGACACAAAATCTGGTACCAGAGAAAGTAGCAGGAAACTCACTTGTTTTGCTGTTATTACCTCCATCAATAAAATATGCTTAAGTTACTTCTCCCATTCCAGCATCCACTCCACTTTTAATGGGTTATAAACTTAAAAACACAGCTGCCTCAAGATAGTATTTTTTTCAATCATGTCCACCCTGGTTTCCAGGGACCTCTCTGTTATTTCAGAAATACTTCTCTTTGAGACAGCTTTGCATCTTTTCATTCCTGTTGTCAGGTAGTCAGAAATGCAGACCTGAATTTGGAATTAAGATTCAAATACCAGAATCTGAAGCAAGTACCAAGGTTCTTTTTAATTCAGTTCTGCTGTTCATTTTTAAGATTCATAAAGCTCCACTGACCCAGTTTCACAATGACTTTTTTCTGTAATTTTGCCTTCTGCTCAATGAAGCTGGCCCAACCCACTGTATTCATTTACTGAATTAATAGAGTTTTATATTAAGGACATCATCTCCTAAAAACAGTTTTAGCATTTCAGTTACATATATTCACCGTTGCATCTGCATATATTCATCTGTGTTGCATCATTGCTTTTCTTGTATTTTAGGAATTTTCCTTGTATATTAATATACTAATTTATTAATCTATGAATAAAACTGTCTTTTTAAGGGAAAGTGAAATGCTGAATCAGAAACATATCACAGAGACTATATGCACAGAAAACTACCTTCTACTAATGCCTGAAATGTGGGCACTGATGGAAGGCAAGTGGCTTAAACCCAGTCAGACATTGTGCTGACTATTAATTTCAATAAATGCAACACACAACTTATTTCCTTTCATCACTGAAATACTAAAAGCTTCTCCATCAACATTTTCAATGTATTTAAAATTAAACATCTACAAACATTGAATTCCTGGTATTGGTATGCTGGCTTGTATTTTTGCATGAATCTGTATTAAAAATTTGTCCTACAAATTTACGTCTAATGTTTCCACCACAAAATATTGATAATTTTAAAGCTAATGCTGTAAGATGGCATTAGGACACTAGCATTACTTACCAATTTAATATAAATTATTCAAAAAGTTATAATTTACATCATAGTTGAGTTGGATTTAAGGGCAATAATCATGCAAGCATACTGTCCCAAAACTATACAATGATTATTCTCATAGTTAGCAAGTCAGAAGACAAGGGTGAAGGACAAAAGGACAGCTGGACTGTTTGATCTGCGTTCAGAAAAATTAAGAAATATCTCAGACATATACTCCCTAACCCACCTCCTGTTCCATGCATCTACTTCAGCCCTTTTCAACTGGTACCACCACCTGCCCATGGCTGCCAAGTTGAAATATATACCGGTAAGTATCGTGGATGACATGGAACTGGGGGTAGCAGCTGATTCACAGAGGGATACACAGTCATCCAGAGGGATCTTGACAGGCTGGAGAGTTGGGCTGACAAGAATCTCATGAAGTTCAACAAGGAGAAGTTCAAAGTCCTGCACCTTGGGAGGAAAAACCCCAGGCACCAGTACATGCTTGGGAAAAGAAGCTCTGCAGAAAAGGACCTAGGAGTCCTGGTAGACACCAAGTTGAACATGAGTGAGCAATGTGCCCTTGCCACTAAGAAGGCTAACAGTATTCTTGGCTGCATTAGGCAAAGCATTGCCAACAGGTCAAGAGAGGTAATCTTTCCAACCTACTCAGCATTGGTGAGGCTGCACCTGGAGTAGTGGGTTCAGTTTTGGTCTCCACAGTACAAGAGAGACCTAGACATATTGGAAGAGATTTGAACAGAATGCTACGAAGATGACCGAGGGACTGGAACACCTCTCCTATGAGAGAGCTGGGACTGTTCAGCCTGGAGAAGAGGAAGCTCAGGGGGGATCTTACCAATGTGTATAGATACCTGAAGGGAGGGTGCAAAGAGGATGGGGCCAGGCTCTTGTCAGTGGTGGCCAGTGCCAGGACAAGAGGCAATGGGCACAAACTGTAACACAGAAGGCTCCATCCATGGATCAGGAAGCACTCCTTTACTGTGCAGGTGATGGAGCACTGGCACATGTTGCCCAGAGAGGTTGTGGAGTCTCCTCCTTGGAGATCTTCAAAAACCACCTGGACATAGGCCTGGGCAACCTGCTCTAGGTGGCCCTGCCTGAGCAGGAGGGTTGGACCAGATGACCTGCAGAGGTCCCTTCCAACCTTAACCATTCTGTGATTCTGTGAAGTATAAGAATCAGAGAGAGAAAAAGCATGAGAGAGATGTGACATAGCCCCTGACCCAAAGCAATCCTCAGTAGCCTTGGTATGAACTGATCTCCCTGCTGACCCTCTTCCCTTCTTTCTGTGTAGCCAAACCACATATCCAAGTCGGACTCACATGTATATTTACTACTTCTGTTTTTAAAACCAGTCCATCTTGACAACAATGCCATTGCACCTAACTAGTGATAAGAGAAGACTCTGTTCTTCAGATGATCTAACCTGCTACTTCTCCATGGGAAATCTTACAGGACAGTGTTCACCAGGGTTGCAGCTCAACACATACTGAATCTATCATTAAGCTGAGCTGGACAGGAGACAAAACCATAGGTGTTTGGTTCCACAACCTCAACATATACACATAATTCCCACTGCATCACTAGCAATACTTCTAAAAAGACATTAAGCAACCTCTCCACAAAACTTGCAAGTCTAAACAAGCACAGGTATATGGAAACCTCATTCATTTCACTGTCCAAACTCAACTATCACACTTTAAAATTGACTGACTCCTTCTGAAAGGAGGACAGTTTGGAACTTATGTGGCAGTGATGTTAACCACAACTACATTGATGGGAATTTTAGGATGAAAGACAACAACAGCAGTCAAAATTGACTGATTTGGCCCAACAACTCTCTCCTTAAAAACAAAGATTTTGGTTAACTTAGAGTGGCTTCAATGAAAAGAAACGACTTGTTTTCAGTTTTGCTTTGAACCTAAATAATGGCCATTTCAATAACCTCAAATGATTACAGTCATGGTTCTATATCTCATTAAAAATCTACTCTCCCTGAAGAATGCAGAGCTTGCTTGGTTTGGTTCAGAAACAAGTGATTTACAGAAAGGATACCGTATCTTGCATCACAATTTAATTGAGATTAATGGCATCTCATAACTACTGTAGATAACTGAGAGATGAGGACACATCAGTAATAACACCAATGTTAGTATTTGCACATACTTTATGTGCTTCTAAGAATTTTCTGTTAAAATTGCATTATCTGCTGTGTTAGAAATAGAAATGGCAAATACAATTCCATAATGGTAAGTCTTATTGAACAATCTGTAGAACATACAGAAAAGAATGTAGTATACAGACAAGACTTTCTTTTTATTTATTGTCCCAGCTACCTACAATTTGGCATTTAATTTAGAATTGAGTCAGAAACACCCATGTTTGTGTATAAGGATCTTTGTGTTTAATATTCCAATATGGAATTTGCTGCCATGTCTTATCATTTTTGAACTCACTTATCCTACATGACAATAACATCTGCAATGGTATTAGGCAGTCAGTGTAAAAATATTCCCTTTATTTCTGAACCAGTTTGCATCTGAAAGTATTGCACGTACCCTACTTCTCATCCAACCAGAAATAACAGAACAGTACTGTCCTATTAAACTTCTCAGTTCCATTGTAGAGTACATGATCACGTACACAGCCTGGGACAGGGGACAGAAGACTTGCGAGGACTGTCTTGTTTCCTTCCACTATGGAAAAACACCCATTGTTCTTCACCTTCAGTTGTTATCTTTTAACTAGTTATTAATCTGTAAGAAGCTTTTCCTGTAAATTCCAATTTAGTTCTGTTTAATTACAAGCATTTGTTAAGGGAAATTGTCAAAAGCAATTTGGTATTGAGATATAATAAGTTTTTGTTATAGTCACCACTTCAAAGTGATTCTTCAACTGTTACATCTTAAATTTGTGTGAAGCTGTTCAGTATTAAAACAAGAGTATTCTTTTGTGAGCTCTTTGAATAGTTCCTTCAGTCATTTACAGCATATCACAGTTCTGTCTCTATCTCATTCTACATCACGATATTCACCCAGTTTATACATGGGTAATCAAATTGTCTATTATTAGTGTATTGTCTACCCCAAAGTTGTTTCTCAGTTCCTGCAACCATCCTCCTAGGCTGGTTAGTACTTCCCTTTTATGTTAATATTCTATCCTTTCTCCTTACACCAGGAATTTCACCCACAGGGATTTAATAGCATGTGCCGATGTAGTTAGCCATTTGTAATTGACACATTGGTTCTGCTTTTTCTTGTCTGAAACACACAGTTGGACTATTCTATACCACGTGTAATCTGAGCATCCAGGAAATCCTCATTTCAGAACACAGGTTTCTATAATCTGTACAGAACAACTACACACTTGGTTTGAGGTACATGTCTTTTCATATGGCCTACTTAACTGGAACTTTTGTCAATACCATTCTTTTGTCCTTTTTACTGGAATTCCATTTATTTCTTTCTTATCCTATCTGGTACTACTGGTACACAGTATCCAAGTCAATTCAGATTTCTTATGGCACTGGCATACACCTTATAACCACACCTTTACCTCTTCAGTCCACCTCTTCCTATCAGCTGGAATCAGTTTTCCAGAGGCACTACTAACAACGTCGTGGTTGAAAGCATACATAGCTAGCTGCTGACCTTTGCCGACAGTTCAAGCAAGCTTGGAAATTATGACATTGTATTTAAGTTCATGTCCCCAACTCAAGTCACAGAAAAAATAAGTTTCTGCATCTAGTAACTCAGTTGTCCACTTTAACATAATACATCCACTATATCTGCCATCTTCCTTTGTCATCACAGCAGCCTCCAGCAGGGTCAATTGAAGATCACCTTCTACGGGATCTCTGCTTCTGTGCCTCCCATCTTTCATGGAGATTTACTTCCTCGCATGAGAGAATTATTTATCTACTTCTGTGTCATTTGAAGTATATAAGTAAGTCTGCCTAGTTCTCCAGGATCCCGATCCAAAATACACACGGGCTGTCTACACCACTATATACTCAGATGACATTTTCCTACAGTGTGCTTTCTTCACAAAATGTTTCAACAAAGGGGCTTTGCCCCAGTCACCCATCTCCCTCGCTTTCTTTAAGCTGATGCTATCAAGGTGTTGCTTCTCTACAGCTTTCAAAGAATAAAATCATGTACATAATCATATACAAAAAGATACCTCTCTTTAAATTCTTTTTATAGAAAATTATACTTTATGCTTTCCTGATAATACTTTGAGCAAGAGGAAAATATTCACTACATTTACATGAATCAGTCTTCAGTGAAAGACATAACTACTGCATAGTGAAACTCAGTGTATGTGAATTAATTGCAGGCCTTGTATGAATATAGGAGACAAGCCATCTGTTCTTACAATCAGAAATTTCAGAAATTATCTTTCACAGGACTGACAAAAAACAACAGAAATCTATCTGCATTCTTACTTGCTTATTAAAGAATACCATCTTATACATATTAGATGGGGGCTATAATGTATGTAACTGAAGCTAACTTATTATTAAATGCACTTGTATGTTCATGTGTATATATTCGAGTATTTACTTTTCATCAAGATACTTCATAAATACAGAATTTACTGGAATCTTGTAGTCGACACCAAAAGAAAAGGCAATATCCAAAGAGGCCTGAGTTCCATACAAAATGGCAGTTCTATTAAAATCTGTCTTCCAAATTCAACTACTTTTGCACTTTGAGTCACGGAATTTGACAAATGATCACTTTTGGGCTGTCAAGACAAAGGAATCAATCATTTGCAGCAACATGTAATGTTTTTGGTGTCAATTTTCACTTGTGTGTAAAGAATGAAATACCATAAAAGAAATAGTAGAGGCATAAAGAGAACACTGCTACTAACATGTTCGACTAAGTTCTGCCCAAGTCCTATAAAAACAACAATAAATTACTATCTGACAGCTCTTTCGTGGGTTAGATGAAATGAGATGCGAGTTTTGCCCACTTACACTTACATTAATGCCCATTTTGAAATCACCAGCATCCTCCTTGTTCTCCTAGGCCAGTGTTCCAGACAGTGATCTTCACCTGACTCATCAGCACACACACTCATCTGACTCATTTATTTTTTCAATGTTGGCCAGAAAAGCAAGCTAATTATAATGAAAAAAAAAAGAAATCAAGGAATAATTCTAGGCATGACTGAAATTCATGACGTGAAACTTTAAAAAAAGTTCTCAAAATCAAATGAAATTATATTTTACATTTTCAAGCTTTTGACAGAATTGAAATACTCTACACACCTCTTATTCATCTACCTTTCTCCAACACTGAAAAGGGCAGAACAGACCTGGTTTCCTGCTGGACTAGGAAAAAAAACAAAAAAAAAAAGAAACTTCCACAAACCCTTAATTTGCTACCAAAAACAAATATAACACCATGGCAAAGCTATTCCATGAGGGAATTCATGAAGAGTAGGAGAAATGCAAGAAGTTGTACTTGTGACATGTTCAAGTTTTACCCATACTGCTACAGTTTTCAAAAAAAGCAAGTTTGGAAAATCGAAAAGACTTGTTCAGTACTTGAACAAACTTTAGTCTCTTTGTTCTAAACGGAAGTGCGAAAGAGAAATCATTTTGATTAAAAAATAAGGATAAAATCTAGGAATAAAACATAGGGGTGATAAATTCTGCAGATGAGTTCCCTCTGGAGAAAAAAAAAAAAAAAGACCATGGACTCATCTAACTGCAGAATATCAGGAAAATAACCAACAGAGGAGAAAAGAAAACCCAGAATTGTTTAGGATGGACTGTGAGGCTCAAATAACTCCATGAAAAATTGGACTATAAATACTGGCAGATATGTTTATGTACAAAGCTGCTCAGATGAAAAATGTGAAGTGTTAATTTAAGGGCCTCATAACAGATATTAAATATATCAGTTGACACAAATGACAAATTCAGCTACATCTGTATCTATGGATGAGCCAATCCCAAAGCTCAAACAAATCTCTTGGGAAACCTCAATCTCTTTCCTTTTTCATTCACATCTTTGTTTGTACTTAGGGACTATGAATGAAAAGCTTAAGTACAAAATAGCAGCTGTTCTCATCACATTTTCAGCTTTGTTGGGATCAAGAGAAAACAGAAAGCTTGTGAGACAGGTTCCTTTAACATGTTCAGCAGAGGTTGGCTAACTCAGAATACTTTGATGCTTTGGATTAATATAGGAGAATTCACAATTTATTTCAGACTAAATTGAGAATGTTTTCCAGCTTTGCCTTATACAGTGCCATCTATAGAGTTAAAATTTTGGGTACTTTTGTTTTGCTACTGTATTTCATAGAATCATAGAATATCCCAAGTTGGAAAGGACCCAGAAGGATCATCGAGTCCAACTCCTGGCTCCACACAGGACCACTCAAAAATTAAACCATATGTCTGAGAGTACTGACCATATACTTATCGAACTCCAGCAGGCTTGCTGCCATGACCACTTCCCTGGGGAGCCTGTTCCAGTGCACCACCATCATCTCGGTGAAGAACCTTTTCCTAATTCCTCACCTGACCCTCCCCTGTCACAGCTTGACTCCATTCTCTCGGGTCCTGTCGCTGTCACCAGAGAGCAGAGATCAGCACCTGCCCCTCCGCTCCCCTCGTGAGGAAGCTGCAGGCCGCCATGAGGCCTCCCCTCAGTCTCCTCTTCTCTGGGCTGAACAAACCAAGTGACTTCAGCTGATCCTCATATGTCTTGCTCTCTAGGCCCTTCACCATCTTAGTAGCCCTCCTTTGGACACTTTCCAACAGTTCCATATCTTTCTTATACTGTGGTCCCCAAAACTGCACACAGTACTTGAGGTGAGGCCACACCAGCGCAGAGCAGAGCAGGACAATCCCTTCCCTCAACTGGCTAGCAATGCCGTGCTTGATGCACCCCAGGGTTTGGTTGGCCCTTTTGGCTGCCAAGGCACGCTGCTGACTCATACTCAACTTGCCGTCGACCAGAACCCCCAGATCCCTTTCCACAGGGCTGCTTTCCAGTCTCTTGTCCCCCAGTCTGTACATACATTCAGGATTGCCCCATCCCAGGTACAGAATACAGCACTTGCTCTTGTTAAACTTCATGTAGTTAGTGATTGCCCAGCCCTCTAATTTGTCAAGATCTCTCTGCAAGGCCTCTCTGCCCTTGGGAGAGTCAAAAGTTCCTCCTAATTTAGTATTGTCTGCAAACTTAGTATGTATTCAAGTCCTGCATCCAGATCATTTATAAAAACATTGAAGAGAACTGGCCATAAAATGGAGCCCCGTGGAAACCCACTAGTGACTGACTGCCAGTCTGATGTAACCCCATTTACAAAAAATATCCCAGAAGGCACTGAGATTTTTCCTTAAATTCATTCTTGTTTCCAATATTCTCACTCTCCAAGTTTTCATCTTAATATGGTATCGTAGGTGCTCAAGGCTGACATGAAGAAAAATTTCAAAAGCAATTACCAAATTGACAAACAAAAACATCCATAACTGTATGGATGGTGTCTTCAGAAGTAGTACAATATGATGCCCAAAAAACACTCCCTTTATTTAACCTGACAAACCCTTCAAAACCAGAAAACCTTCAGGACCACAATGGAACAATGGAACAAAAGAAGCAAAGTCTAACTGTAGCTAATATTTGGATTCTTTGGGGTTAAGATTTTAAGACAGCCCAGTCATTCAGACACAAAGATGATGAAAAGGTAAGAAGGCAGCATGTGCAGACACCAGTCATTAGTGCAAGACATTTCTCTTCCTTTTGTTTGGGAAGATACCATAAAACATTGAAACCAGTACCCATCAGGCTACACACAATTCAAATGTGAAACATGCTTACAGCAGATGAATAAGCTATAGCTATAGCTCCCCTCTACAGTAAAATGGAGAAAGAGAGGTTGTTCCAAAGGCAAAGCCAAAACAGGAACCCAATTTAGAAATTTAAATTTGATTGTGAAAAAAATAAAATTTCATCTCCTCAGAGATTCTTTCTGACATGTAGTTTCTATGGCAATTTCTCTATCACCCAGGCTCCCTCCCACTAGCACAAAAACTGGTAGTACTTTTAATCTCCTTTGGGTCATGAGTAACAGACATAAGTTCAGCAGTTTTGTTCTTCTGTTGTTGCCAGGAACCAGGGAGCACAGAGCCAGCTATGTGCTGAGAACTGCTCCATGTTCTCTTCTATCAGGGCTAAAAGATCTGCATCGTTAACTACACTGGAAACCACACAGCCCATCAGTGAAAGAAAAAATAAGCCAACAGTTCATCCCCCTATAAAAGTAAAGAATGCTTGAAAAACACAGAACATAGAGACCTTGAAATCTGATTTACTAAGAACACAAAGAACAATCATGTTAGAATTGTTTATGGAAAGATTCACTACTACCATAGTGAATAAAAACATGAAAACAGCTTCGTGCTTTCAACATTTACATTCACTATAGCAACCTGCTGCCTCCCTCTCGGACATATGCTGCTTCTATATCTACATGGCTTGTGCTGTGGTTCCAGAGATATGTCTTGAGAAGACTGAAAAGACTTCTCTGAAATCATTGTCATACATCCAGAGTCATACCACGAAACCTGGTGACTTGGCAGTTTTGTAAGTTATACAACAAGTGACCTTCAACAGCTCCCCGTTTACCTTCAGTGTGTTTGAAAGTATCTGTCAACATCTACCACCAAGGATCTGCCAACAAAGCGTACTGTGATGCTGAGAGAATTTTTTGTCTGATCATTACTATGGTTACTAAATGTTACAGTGAAAAGATTTTGATAGAATTTACTTTTGCGTTCATATTGTTAAATTATCTGTAGTTGTTCAGAGACTGCTAATGATAATGACTGGAAGCTTATTTTTTAGAAGTCTTTTGCTTTTTTATTTTTATTTTTACCTGATCTCCTCTCTTGTCATAAGAAGTTGTAAGAAGTAAACTTACCACATGGAGCTGAAACAAGAGTTTTAGCTGTACTGTATTTGAGAGCTCAACTATCCTTTATTCCTTGCCGGGGAACAAGTAATTCCTTACTTAGTATTACTCATCACCAGAAAATTTCTGCATGAACTATTCTGACATAAAATCCAACTATCTAAACTAAAACTATTCTTGAGAATCCTTTGTTCTGTCTGTTATGACGAACCTTTAGACTTCAAGAAAAAGGTAACAGTTTTGTTAAAATGTTCTGTGTAAACAGTTTAACCAAAAGGTTGATTTTCATTTGAAAACAGTTTGATTTAGCTATTTCAGTTTATACTGTAGTTAAAAACTAAAGTTTGAAAACAAAATGAAATGCTTTTAAACTAATCTGACTTTTTTTTCAACCTGTTTGTAAGAAACATTCATGTCTGATATTCCATCTAACTGAGATGTGAAAAACCTTCCAAGCCTTCAAAGTACTAAAGAAAACCCTCTAAACCCCAGGACTATCTAATGAGAGTTCTGTCTAAAATGAACAGTATCACGTTTTGCAATATCTGCTGATTAACTTGTTAGTTTGAAAGAGAGGGTCTCACAGCAGAAGGCATTCACAGCTTTCCTTTTCACTGAGGCTTGCCAGAGACAAAAGGTACTTTCAGCAACAGTTTTGATCAATCCTTCAATTAAAATAAGCATATTCCATAGTAAGATAATTTCAGGTTCACTAGAACACTATGAAGTCATGGACAAAGACATATCTACAAGGAAATACTTTACCCAAATATGAACTACTTCTGATCTTGTCAATATTTGCAGAAAAACAGAATTCAAGTTTTATATGGTGGAGATAAGACTTACGTCTAAAAGCAAGGTAATAGATAAAAAGTATGTTTCCAAAGTAACTGATACAAATGAAAGTGGCTATAAACGCAGTCTGTTGACCAGGTGAAGCCAACAAGAGAGGACATACCCACATTTTTAGGTTAACTATAGTGCTGTCTCTTTTGCTTCAGTACTTTAAGAATAATTTTTCTTTCCATGGGATGATATGGTTCCCATTTTCAAACCGGGTCCTCCATGTGTCACCAGACTACCAAATAAGCAAAAACAGCTTTTCTTAAGACCCTTGCACCTATCTTCCCTGCAGAAGAGAAAAAGATGTGTTAAACAGCAGTGAGATAATCTCTTTTAAACAGGTATCTAAATATAAGGTAAGATGGAAATTTTGTAATAAGATTTTTGTTTTCTTTTGTCCTAAAAATATGCAGAGGTTCATAGCTGAGCTTCATCTTGTTCAGAAACAGAAAACTAGATGGGAATGATGCTCACAGAGACAAGACATCATTGCTGAGCTCCCCACGAGGGCCAGCACACAGTTCAGCACATGCAACATCTCAGCAGGAGCTGGGCACCAGCCTGGAGAGGAAACGAGGCCATAGCAGGTCAGGATTAGAAGCAGGATTAAAAAGGCAGGAGAGTGGGTGTGTTGGGTAAATAGTGAATGACTGTAAATCTACTAGGGGTATTGGAGGAGGTAGACTGGTGGGAAGAAAGAACTCATAAAGCCCCATTATATTTAACATCAATCTTGATACAAATACTGACAACTACCTGCTTATTTGCAAAGTCAATTCTGTATTCTGGTAAATATTGTACCACTTATTAGCTTAAAAATAAAACATATCAGCGAGCAGACATCCCAACGCAATAAATGCAGTAATACTGAAACAATAAACACCTAGCACAATCTAGTTTATTAGACGGAAACCCATGCTCCTTTGAGGATCCTGGGAGGTCTAACTTTCTAACAGCCTACAGAATGCTGCTCCGTGCTACCAGGTAGTGCAGTACAATGGAAAAGACACTAAACGAACTTATGGTGTGCTTGGCCACAGCAGGTAATGGCATGCTCAGGCAAATTTTTTCTGTGCTATAACATGCAGCTTTATCAGTTGTGTAACCCCGAGGTTTCTCTACTGTGAACCACAGCACAGACACGCTGTACGTCAGCTTACCCATGTTGGTGCTACCAACACACTGTGAACATCTCACGGCAGATGATGTGCCTGTACCCTTTCCCCTCTAAGACTTTTCACTGCTTACTCTACATTTGATCTTCAGGCTCCAACTCCCATTAAAAAAAAAAAAAAAGGAATTACTATATATGAAAAAACTATAAAATCTTAGAAGGACACAAAATGCATCCTTCACATTCCTCCTACAGCCATTCAAGCATGCTTTAGTGATGACTGCCATATGTTGTGTGGCTTCTCGCACAAGAGCACTCCAAATATTTTACACAGTTTATTTCAATTATTATTAAACATGACTATCCTTAGATAATTACAGCACATATCCACAGTTTCCAACACACAGTTTTTGGCATCTACCTCATGTAGGTCTAACTGGAGCAAAACTGTTCCCTATCCACAGAAACAGCAGCAGAATTGTTAAGAACAGCTCTATCACTGCATCCACATATAACTTTGTTGTGATTCTTGGAACATGCATTTCTGTCCCATGTACTCCGTCATTAAGTACTGCCTCTACTCTTTTTGACTGCACTTTCTCAAGTTTTGGCTGTTTTATCATTAGACTTGATGTCATTGCTATTTCAGCTGTTGTTTTGTCTATTTTACACACACCACCTTCAAAAGTTTGTTTGCTGTGGGAATAAAATACCTGGACAGTGAGACATGAGTAGCCAGACTTCATGCTATGCATCTCCACTCCACCATCACTGCCCATGGTTTTGTTCTGGAGGAGGTACATGTCTCACTGTTCTCTGCATATTCATTGCTGTACATGACAATATCACCATCTTAACAAAAGCAGATCAATAACCCATGTGCAGCTGGAGGTCATGTCAAGGAGCCCTTTGAGAAGGGCCTTCAGAGAAGACTGATTTTTAACGTCTCAAGGGAAAATAGTTTCAGGTAGTAAAATATCTTTCATAACCTGTCATTTTACTTTCACCATATGAGGAATTACATTTCCACTAGCTAAATATTGATCACATATTTCTGCCTTGGTTCAGACTCATAAACAAACATTCTCTAATCTAAACAGTCAAGCTAGAACTCGGCTGAAGTATTTCTGGTTACATAGCCACAATGAAGTCTGACATTTTGCATCTGAAGAAATCATATGATGGTCATTCAGAATTCCTTTGCCATCTCTTTTACAGGCAAGATTCATTTTTGTGTCCTTTTTACACCCCTCTTCTCCCCTTCCAGTCCTATCTAGTAAGATCTCTACAACAGAATTCAGAATGGCAGGAAATCATGTCATTTTAGCACTTTTCAGCATGATTTGTGACCGAAGAGGGTCTGCTATACTGAATTCGCTAACAGCCTCCCCTATCAGCCTGGAGAAGCAGCAGTTTTCACCTCTGCGGATGGTTTATCTCTTTCTTACTGTTCCAGGAAGCACTAAGTATGGCCATGAGACCCAAGGGCCTAGTTAGCCTGTCAGAAATATGCTCACATGCTGGCTCACTTTTAGAGACCAGCCTCAGAATTTGTTCCTCAGACTCCTTTGATGGAACAAAACGTGTAGCAGGCAGGCTGGTGTGTAGTAGCAGGTGCACAGGAGCCAGGGCTTGGGCAGGTTCCCAGCCCATCTGGTGGTGCTCCTGAGGTCCTGCAGGCAACGTTAAGCTCACTGGCAGGCCACTCTGCTTTGCTCTCCAGGGAACGATCGAATCATTTATTCATGATCTGGAAGCAGGGAGAAAACACTCCTGCTACACCTTCTCTCTCCTTACCTCACTGCACGCTGGCCACAGCTTTACCAAAAATAAAACAAGACATAACACTGAAGGCAAGGCTCCTAAGGGAAACAAAAATAGTCCGGCCCAGGAAAGAAAGCAGGCTCAATTCATACGCAGAAGTGTGTGTCTAATATTCTCAGCTAAATTAGAAAAGCAAGCAACATAGCTTTCCCAAAGAATACCAAGGAAGTAAGATACATGATCTCTTCACATTTATTTTTGGGGGAATAACTCAACCCCTAGAAGTAGCACAAAAGGATTGTGGTTGCATGATTATGTAAGTTTAAGGATAAGTTTCTGCACTACATAGTCATCTCAGTGCAAGTGCCTGAAGTCTGCCATCAATTAATATCAATTTGATGGCAAAGATAAGGCTAACAAACTCTTGGTATAATCCAAATTCTGTACTGCAAATCCACTAATTTTAGTGACAGTAGAGAGCACAGCTGAAGCCTACTGAAAAGCGGTTCTCAATAGCTCTATGCCTGCCCACCCCACAGACCTTTAAAGGTGCACCCAGTGGTGGCAAGCCACCTCACTGGAATGGCAAACAAAGAAGAGAAAATATTTTAAGTAATGACTCTGTTAAAAAGCCATGCTGAAGTTGTATATTTTTCTTTTGCCATTTAAAAAAGTTAGTCATTTCTGAATATTGAGTCATTTTGGAGACAAGACTAATCTCCACAGCCCCAGCAGCATTTCAGTAACCAGAAAAAAACAACGACAATTATTTTAATTGCAGTGTCTTTAAGACTTAATCTCTAATAATGTGATAGCCAGCTGTTTCTGTAATCTATCTCACTTAACAGAAATTGAATTGGTCGCAAACAGCTGTTCTTAAACAGCAGCCACACAATGTGATTGCATATTTTAAGACCACAACATACAAACTACAGAATTGTGATTTGTGGATAATAAACTTTATCTACGTTTCATAAGACAATCCTGAACCACCTGAGGACAGGTAAGGTGTGTCCAGTAACTATACAACTGAGATTAATTTACTTTCTAAATATAAAATATCATTATCTGATAACCAGTAAAGTTATAAGATCCAATGCCTGGGTGTTGATGTTAGACAAATTCAAACAAAAAATGAGCCTGTGTGTGTTGAACTATGAAAGTAACTAGAAGCTTATCAAAAGTGCAATACAGTCTTCATTCTAAGTCTTTGAAGCAGTATTTGATGTCTTTCCGAAATAAGCACTCCTTACCAACCTGCCATTACTTCTTTGATGCAAGAATTATTGGTTAAAAATGCCATCCACTATCAGGCAGAAAGGTAAAACAAATCACCAGTAGTTGTCCTTGCAGTTCTTAAAACGTCTGAAAATAGCATCATTAAATAGGTCATATGAATATGGCTGTATTAAAAATACCTATAGTTAATGGAGACACTCCTGATATTCTTTATTTTTTCAAAGACTCTTCTTTACACTGACCTATGGACACTTAAGTACCTACAGACATTCTTCCTTTAAGTACTAACTATAAAAAGTAAGTCAATCTTCAAAGTGAACACATATTTTTGCTTCATGCTTGACTTTTCTATTCAAATTTCAGACTAGCAAAAAAGCTTGTACTGTAGCTTGCACAAAATTTTCATTAAAGCCATCAAGAATGAAGGGTGGGTCACAGTAATCTACTTTGTCACCGATCCTAGATCACATTCTGATGATAAAGATCTGTTTATCTCCATCTTTTTGCTCCAACAACAAACTGAACAAGCAAGCACAAACTATCAGTTAGATAACATCTGCTTTTTACAGAATCAAATATCCAAGCGTTAGTAGTTCTGTCAACAATTAATTGCACTGACAAAAGGAAAGCAGAACTGAGTACCTGCCCTTGTGCCAGATTTTGTGCTACCATGTCCGATATTTTATTTAAATAAGAGCAGATTCACAGAATCACATAATGGTTAAGGTTGGAAGGCATCTCTGGAGGTCATCTGGTCCAACCCTCCTGCTCAAGCAGGGCTACCTAGACCAGGACCATGTCCAGGTGGCTTTTGAAGATCTCCGAGGAGGAGACTCCACAACTTCTCTGGGCAACCTGTGCCAGTGCTCCATCGCCCGCACAGTAAAGGAGTGCTTCCAAGGAAGATCCTTGGATGGAACCTCCTGTGCTCCACTTTGTGCCCACTGCCTCTTGTCCTGGCACTGGCCACCACTGAAAAGAGCCTGGCCCTGTCCTCTTTGCACCCTCCCTTCAGGTATTTATAGACATTGATGAGGCCCCCCTGAACTTCCTCTTCTCCAGGCTGAACAGTCCCAACTCTCTCAGCCTCTCCTCATACGATTAATTCCATTCAGCATACTCATTTATTTAAATGCCATTATGATCAGCCATCTGTTTGTTCATATATCTTAGTCATGTATTCAAAAGAGCTATAAGGGCTTTATTTTCCTTAACCAGCACCTTAAGTAATGTGAGCATTACTTAATGTGAGCAATGAAACTAGTAAAGGGACTCTTCTTTTATACTTGTCTAAAATCAAAGTTCATTCTGTTGTAAGGATGTCATTTTTATACAGAAACATACGTGGAAAAAAGGTTTCATAATAGCCTTATGTCGATATACAACTAACGTGAAAATTTGTGGTAGTACCATTGTGCACAGAAAGATACTGAAATAGTAAATTACTTAAAGAAATAAAAATGAATACTAGAAGGTTCTCACTAGTCCTCAGTGAGCTCAAATCATTCTTTTGGCTCTGGAGTTAAAAGTCAAAGTGCAACTGAATAATTTTTTGAGACTATCTTCAAAATCATACTTAAATTTTCTGTATTATCAGGCTTGCAAATGGGAAGTAAACTAGATTTTACAAGAAGTGATAGCAAGCACCTAGTTTCTCCTGGTATTGTACTTATTACAAGGGTGTGGAATGAACATCAAGGTCAGAGGTGCTCACAATGAAAACAGACAAAAGCAGTAAAAGACCAGGAATTAAAGAGGGAGGGACATGTTAGACAAATAAAGTTTGAAAGCTTGGCCCTGAGAGGTCTGGTTGTGACAGGAGCAGGAGATTGACCTCCAGAATGGGCAGAAAACAGGAACTGAGGTGAGGAGCAAGGAGGACCAACACCGCTTGGCACATGAGATGTGGCACAGCTGCACCACCAGGAAAAGCCACAGAAGCATCTCTCAGTGGGATACAGCCTGATGCCTGGGGAAAAACAAACTCTACGATAACCTACTGGCAATTAACACAAACTGATCTATTTCCATTGCAGCATAATTACTCTCAGAACAGGAAAAGTTCACTGAAAATCCTCAATAACGAGCAGTAGATAACAAAAAACTACCATTATTAGCTATTCTCTTCAGCTTGTATCCGTATAAACAGTTAACTGTCCTTGTCCATTGAGAAGTCTTTCATAAAGGAAGGCTGTGTGCTGCTCCACATCAGCTGTCATTAAGGACTGTGCTGGAAACTGCAGACAAAGCCAGGGCTCCACTAGATTTGCTTGATCTTCTCAAATCAAACAGTTCAGGAATTCATTCTGAGAAATTCTTAAATCTATACTAGAGTAAGCTCAGATTTGTGTGTAGCTCTGAAACATTCCTTCAGATATTCTCCCTTCTGCAATTGCATTGCAAAGGGTCATGCAACGAAAAGGAACAGTCGAACATGAATAGCTCAAGCATTTTTTTGTGGAAAATGAAACACATGGAAGTAAGTTTAAAAAAATTACTCTAGAAAATCTGAAGGCACCATTTAATGCAACACATGGGATTTTTAAACAATCACCTATATTTGGAGAAATTAACGTAATACAGAACGAGAAGTAAAGCTTCTCTAAAATAGTTTTTAAAGTCCCTAAGTACAACATGCCAGAAAGATTTGTGTAAGGCACAAGCACCACTGCAGTGCTTGCTCATTTGACTTGCGTCAAAGAGGCAAGGGGATCTTGCTGTACAAAACATGATAAGCAAAGGATACAAACAGACACAGAATAATGTAATTAGTATTTCTACAAAGTAAGTTAGCTTATCCTGAATTTTGAAGGTCTAGTGGGTTTCCAGTCCCAGGCAAACCACTAACTGAAGGGGCCACAATGATGGCCTCTTAACAGAAAATATCACATCAAAGAAAAATGTTACAAAAAATGACACTTTCATCAAGGAATCGTTGCAAAAATTTAGGTAATAATTGCATTTTGATAGGGTTAATATTTTTTTAATGAAAAAAGAAAAATAGAAACAAGGTAAACTCATTAAAATTCAACTTTTCTGAAATAAATAGATTTCTATGGCTATTTTTTATATCCTGCCAGATGGTGGTGAGATATTTTATAGACATGAACAATTGCTATGTAAAAGCACTATTATTATGGCTAAGAAAACGGGTTCAAAGATTACGCTACATTTATATTAGGAACATTAAATAAATACTAATACTAATACTAATAATAATAATAATAAAAGGTTTGCTCACCTTTTTTCATGGAAGGTTTCTAAGCAAACTACATATTCATTGACCCGAATCATATGAACCCTGTCAGACTGTCCCCACTCTGTGCAAGGAACCTCTGCACATGCATTTAGAATCTGCATTTCTGCCCTCTCTTCCCTTTTCACCCCAAAACACCTATTTTATGAGACTGACATGCATAACATTACATTACATTGATTACATGTAAGTAGGCCTGTTACCATGCCAGACACTGTAAGTAAACCTGTTATGTAGAACTCTTGTTTAGCCAAATAGATAAAAAAATTTTCTCTTCACCTACAATATATCTTGTCAGTTGCCAGGAACTACACAACAGAGAAAATATTTGTCTAAGAAACTGTGCAAATATTTAGCAAGGGGTAGTTCACCCTTGAAATTGAAAAAGAAAAATACCTCCTATTCATAGCTGGATCAGCATTTCTCTATATAGAAAACCTACTCTAAAAATATTTTTTAGCATCACTGCTTTTCCATAAATATATATTTAAGGAATTAATGAGTTTGCATCACCTAATATCTGTAATACAGATAAAAAGCTTAGTGTCCAAACTATAAAAGCTATTAACAGAGGAAGTGTGACTATTCCCATTCAGCAACATTCCTTCATTACAAAGGATTGGAACATTGAAAGTCCATCACTGCAATAAGAAAAGGGAATGTGCACAATTCCGATGAAGGTGAATGGGAGTCCCTGGACAGAAAAATATTCCTGAAACTGTACCTTGCAACATACTTCTGAATAATACAGGCAACAAAAGGCAATGAAGTAAAAGTTTAATATCAGAAGAACTTCCCATTCTGTGAATGATATTTTGACAGCCCATCACTGTTTAGTATTTTCAGTTGAGAAAACACTGAACTTTTTATCCTTGCAATCCAACATCGGCTTGAAATGATCACTAATATAAGAAAGTCTTATCACTAAATGAAAAGAAGATTTACCTGAAATGAAAACAAACCGGACTGTGAAAAGAAACAATTTGCACACAAAACAAATTTTAAGAAGTTTTGCGCATTTCAAAGCATACGCAGAATCATTTTTCACTGATGCAGTAAGACCTATATATTTTTGTCATCATCAGAGGGACAGTTTCAGCAGTCATACTGTTTTCCCTTCTTAAGGAAACAAAGCATGTCACTGCACATAAAGGTGCTACATAATGAAGGGATAAAATCCACTTTGGCATACTGATATAAACTGAAATATTAAATAGTTATAGAACTGGCAGCACAAATGCATTAGAGAAGGTCTGCAAAAGCTGAAAGTGAAGCCAAGAGAAATTGACCAGAGTTACTGAAAATTGTTCTCAACATTTTGACACTCAAGAGCCTTCAAGATAGATCTTCATACTCCTGTTTTCTGTGAGATTCACCAGCACTCAGAGGCAAGGCTAACCATATAGGCAGTGAGTGGCATGCTTTTCACAAGCTCTGTGTCACCTTTATTTAAAGTCAGAGGCAAAATCCTTTGAATAGGATTAGTAACTCTAGAGCAAAAATGGCTTCTAAGTGACAATTTTTGCACTAATTAACGGCTTTGATCACAAATGTAACTACTATAAACTGGATTTACCACACTGCTTGGCAATGACAGCCTCAGCATGATCTTTTTCTTCAGTGTTTGCTTAGTGCTCATCAGTATGGTACTCTTGACATAGTATGACAAATGGAACCGAAAAAAAGAAGGAAGAGAAGATTTGAAAATTGTTACATGCAAGTTGTAGCAGATTTTAAAATGGAAAAGAATTTAGGTAGCACCTGTAAAAAATTTCCAGCACACATGGAAGATCAAACAAAAGTGAGGTAGATTCAGCAACAACTTTGCTTGTACTGAAGCTGCCAACATATCCCTAGATGAACTCCACAAGTTCTTTGAAAGGAAAATTATAAAAGCATGATAATTTCATGCTGCGTCTGCTAGGTAGTAAGAGTCTACTGGTACAATAAGACTATTGACTAGTTTTCTGTGAATACCAAATTTATTTTTCTTGTATTTAGAAGATTACACTGATCTTGTGTTTACTGAGATATGGCAATTATGCTTCATCTCTGTCTTTTGAAAAGCACATCCTGTGACATACTTCTCATCTCAATAGATTTCTGAATCACAGTTTAATGCCTGTCTGTTATAAGTATGCAATGTAACAGGAATTGACAAACCAGCTCAAGACCTAAATCGTTCAAATGAAGCTTACTTACCAGTGGTGCAGCTTGGGTTTTAATAAGCCTCCTGAGAACTCAGAGGAAACTTGTTCAGAATTTATTTTAAGCAGGAAAACATTTAAAGAAATAAAGTGACAAAGTATTTGAGCTGTTGATCAAGGTATCCCACTGTCACATTTGCTGTCATAACACTCAAGCTCACATGAGACTGGAAGTCCTGCTCTAGCTCGACTCTGTGCTGCATAAAACTCCCTAGCAAAGGCTGCCCTTCCTACTAAGAACATACAAAAGGGGGAGAGACTGAAAGCGCTGGATTAAGGAGATGTATTACATGATGGGAAAATATGAAAGCCAGCATAATGAGATTGTGACCTGTACCGTGGGCATGAGGATCTCCCAGGAGGTCAGCAGTCAGAAACCTGATTGAGGTATCTGACCATGTATTTGAGGCACCACAAGTTTGGCCATGTCTGGTACATTTAATAAGTGAAGAGGGATGTTAGCTACATCACAAAAAATTTGAGGCCAATGAGGCCAGAAAATGTCCTACATTTTAGAAATACTAGTTTTAAACTAAGAGGAATTAAATAACAAAAATTACAAAGTGAACTTCTTACAGAAGACCTAACAAATAACATGACCCTGAAAATACAAACTGAAAAAGGAATAAATTAACCTGAAATGTCATTATATTCAACAGGAGCCAAAATGAGGAAAAACTATGGAATTGTACCTTTCCTAAGTTAAAAAGCTTTGATTAACATGACTGAAGAAAAAGAGGAAGAAGATACTATAGTAAACAACATGCAGGCTGCTATTGCTATGCAACCAAGGCAGCTACTTATTTTGTACTAGCAATGTTTCTTTAAGCATCTTCTAACATGTGCCCTTACAAAATAACAGTATAATATTTTCCACCGGCCATATTCATGGAATTGCAATGACTCAGTTCAGGTGAGTGCAGTCTGAAGGGGCCTATGAATGACGCAAGACAGTAATTTTCCCTTAAGATCCATCCACAAGACTCACTAACATCATAATTGCAAGCCATACCTTGGGGAAAAAATAAAGAAACAAAAAAGAAATGCAGGGTCGATTCTAGATTCTCTCACCAAGGATGCCAGCAAGTTGTAAGCAATTCAGAAACAGGATGTACTTGTCCTCTTTTCTGGAATCTGCACTGCTTATCGGATTCCTCTGAAGGCCTCTGTGTATCGTAATAAATCTGAGACAAAAGAGGGAGGTCAAAAGTTTCAAATGTTTGCTCATTAATGTAAAGACCCCTAGGTCTAAGAATAAATGTTAAGTCTTACAGTGAATGAAAATCATGTCTATTTTAGCATGAAACAACACTTTTCCTGTAGTACTGGCAAATCTTTCAAAAATCTCATTACAAAGCCAATTGAAGGGAATGCTTTAGCCTTTACTAGTGCCTTTGTGGAAAGAGAATTGAGCTCTTGGGACAATTCAGATGGAAGTAAAACTGTAAAGTGTCACCTTGTCCACTTGAAGTTAACACACTAGCTGATACAGCTTGATGATTTTTCTAGTCATTTGTAGACCAACTGAAGGATAGATCCTTCTGCCAACACATACATTTTGTGGCACCATTGTTTTTTGCATAGATTTTGCAGCCTATTTTTATCTTGCATTAGCATCAGTGATATCACAGAATTCTGAAAGAGGATGAGTGTAATAATCCAGCTGGCACAGTAAGTAATGTTAGGCACATCGCAAAATAGTTGATATAAAAACTGGAGTGGCCAATAAGTATTTACACTTTCCTGGATTAACTATCTTCTGGATAAAGAACATAGTAAGGCTACCAGGGGTCTAAAACTTTTCTTGTGCCATTCTGAAAACTTTTTTTCACCTTCTTGAATTGTCTCAAGTGGGAACAGCTATTAATGAAGCTCATTTGTTAGGAAAATGGAAACTAACAGGCATTTTTTGTACCTCCTTGACAGCTAGATCTTCCTTACCAATAAATTTATATCTTTCTTTGACAACCTCCCTGTAGAACTGAGTGATGTGCCATCTGCAGGCCCATTCTAAAGATGACTTAAAATGCCTTATAATTTCAAGATGCTTACAGAGGCAGACAAGATACATGAAAGGCAGAACAATAATTGCTTGAAGCCAGGCTATAACAAATAAATGTAAAAAGGTTAATAAGTAACAATTCAAAGTTTCATTAAAAGCATGTATCCTCCTAAGACATTTCTAGAAATCTATATTTTAAAATGGCAACCGGGTTCTCATTCAATTTGTAGAAAGGGAAATGGAAGTACAGATGATGTCAGTCTAGTTAAGCTGCATTATGCACATTTCAAATTACAAGTATTCCTTTTTAGAGCAGTCTGACAGTTTCCCCTACCTGCCGCGTATGACCCTCACAAAAGTGAATCAGGATATTCAATTATTTACGTCAAGTCCAAGGATAATGAGTTTTTAGTACAATTTTGTTCCATAAAATTTCATTAGTTACTGGGGTCATATTGATCTGTAATTAGATAATGTTTTGCCACATCGTATGGAGATTCTGCAGCCTCATTCAGGCCCTGTCAGTAAACCGAAGAATCTTCACTTTTACAGGCAGATATATTCAAGAAAATGGAAAGGATTCGGGATATATTAGAAAGAAAAAAGGAAAAGGAAAAGGAAAGGGAAAAAAAAGGAAAGGGAAAAAAAAGGAAAGGGAAAAAAAAGGAAAGGGAAAAAAAAAGGAAAGGGAAAAAAAAGGAAAGGGAAAGGGAAAGGAGGAAAAGGAGGAAAAGGAGGAAAAGGAAAAGGAGGAAAAGGAAAAGGAGGAAAAGGAGGAAAAGGAAAAGGAAGAAAAGGAAGAGGAAGACAAGGAAGACAAGGAAGACAAAGAAAAAACACCTCCAAGTTATTAAAAAAATAGAAAAAAAACTGGGCAAGTCTGATAAAATGCCTCTTCCTCCCATCACCAAGCCCCTCAGTAGTCTGGAAGGAAAATCTGTCGATCTTCCTCTTTTCCTTTTAACAGCAGGGACAACTACCGCCGAAGTCTATTTTCATGGCTAAGCTAGTCATCCTGCCCTAGTCATCCTGAAGACAGAAGCTCTGTCCCTTCCTCAGCTTTTCTGTCCCTTCCTCAGCTTTTGTTTCCTGCCTGGGAATAAGCCAACTCTCATTCCAGTAGGCACCCTCTTAGTACAAGTCCTTCTTTTTAAGAAGAAATTATGCTTGAGTGGCTTACAGACAGGTGATGGCAGGAGAGGGCAGATGGTAGATATGGGAAGCAGCTGCTACTACCAGCAAAAATGGTAGGGCAAGGTCACTTTAGGAACTCTGCCCATAGATAGAAACAGGTGGTTTGTTTACTTTTATATGTCTCTGAAAGGAATCCTGGACAGCACTAAACAACAGATATTTCAGCCTACATTTTCCTAGAAGAGAAATCAACTATACTCAAAGGAGTGATTTGTTAGGTACGCAGTGGTAGAAGGGTCCTTGTCAGAACAGAAGACTGCACCTGACTGCTAAGAAATTCCAGCAAAGCCACAAAAATTAAAGTCCTTTTCCCCTGAAATGTCTGGCTGTGATTTGTGACAGCAGACTTACACAGCACGTATCCCAGGTGAAAATCCAGAAAAACAGATGCCTGAAACAGGCATCTGATCTGCTAAAAGAGAAGTTACATAAATGCCACTGAAAACATGAAGGACTATATGTTTGTATGACCTGAAGCTGGTTACAACAGTATTGGGTTATAAAATGTAAGCACAGATATATTTAGTAACAAGATGCCTAAAGGCATAACAATGTGGCCAAAGCACAGATTTAAATGTCTTACACTCTTTACATGTTCGTTTCTGCTGTTTAATTTCTATATCACTATGTGTTTTACTTGCTTTGTTTGGGTACATCATAATAATACCAAATAACTGAGTTTGTCCCACTTTTTCCCATGAGGTGCTCAGCAGGCTGAACAATTGATATGCTGTACTGTTATAAACAACACACTACACAAACAAAGTAACTAATGAAATATTAAAACACCAAGGCTAGCATGACCATAAGCAGAGGCAATGAGACACAAGGGTGCTTTTAGCAGTCCTTTCTCAGAGGAGGTAATGGACCAATTTTAACCAATATTGTTCTAATAACTATCTTATGCAATGGAATTGTAAACATATTATTTTTTCTTACTTCTGTAGATTGCCTTTCTGCTAGGATAAAGCCGAATTATCTTTAACACTGAGCCCTTGTAAACTAAAACATCCTTAAAAATCAAAAAGGAAGTAAAGTAAGAATGATAGTATACCCTCATGCTTCATACCTTCAGACAAAATGTAAACAAATCCACCTTCAGAATAGTCATGCACAGTACTCCTGCATGGAAAGGAAAATAGTTTATTAAATTAGTCAGGCCTTTTAAGTGCAATATGGTATCAATTAGGGATCCATGGGTATAGCTACTATGTAACAGATCCAGGGCTGACAAAAATCTATTATATCTGTAAATATATATTTGGTGCATTCCAGCACTAAAAGAATATTGCTATATTGAAAGGAATGTAAAGAAAAGTAACAAAATTGAATTTAAATATGCTGGTTTTAACTCCAAAGATTTCATAAATTACAGCCACATTAAATAAAACAAATACATAATAGCAAAGAATTTTAACCCCCCACCCCAACCGCCCACACCTTCCAAAAATCCCTTAAGCCTTAGAGCTTAAGTCAATAACTAGGAGTTAAGGTTTCTATTTGGTATTTTTACCTTTGGCTATTCTCACAGAATGCCTGAGGCTGGAAGGGACCTCTGGAGGTCACCTGGTCCAACCCTCTGCCCAAGCAGGGCCACCCACTCATGCCGAGAGGAGCACAAGGCCTGCGAGGTCCCGAGGGTGTCTGAGGGGGTTTCAGGGCCCTGACGCCCTCAGGCTGTGCGTTCAGAGGCACAAGCTGGCAGGCGGCAGCTCTCGTCAGAGGGATAGGCACGAGTTGTGCGGTGCCAGGTGCCCCTGCTGCTGGCTTGGTGGGGAGCTGCACAGAACCTGCCCCTAGCGGGCACCATGACAAGGAAACACGAATGGGGGGCAGCGCACAGCGGTAGCAGGTGGGCGGCCATCTTCTCTGTTCACCAGCAGGTTTAGGCTGTGGTCCCAACACTCCCCTCAGCCAGCTGCTGGTTGTACAAACCCACCCAGCAGCCTGAGGTCCACAGGGAGTTAGCAGGACCAACCAGACAGTGCTTTGAGATCATCAGAAGCATGCTGGTCAAGACCAGGTGAGGGCTGTGCTCTGCAGCAGCCAACAACCATCTACATAGCCAGGCCAGCCTGGACTTAGTGGAGGTGGCCACCCTGACAGACCTTCCTATCAGGAAGGCTGCTGTCCAGGTGGAGGGCTGTAACATCTGCACCCCACACTCCTGGATGGAGGAGAATGGGAGCTCCACCGGTGCAAGATGTGTGCTGGTGGAGTCACTTGGGCAGCAGCTGGCAGAGCTGCAGGAAGAAGTCAGCAGACTATGCTGCATTAGGGAGGGGGAAGAAGAAATAGGGTATTACTTGAGGCACTGCACAGAGAAGTATCAGGGCCCCATGGCATGCACCTCTAAGGACTACCAGACAAAGGCTGTCAAGAGCAAACAGAGCACACCTTGGGGAAGGTGTCATGGTCTCTGGTAACTTGTGGCAACAGGACAACACTTCCCTCTATTTCCTCAAATGTACCTACAAGTACCAGGTATGAAATGAATGAAGTCAATGAACAGGGAGAAAGCACACCAGCTGCACACACTAAAAGTTGCAAATGGATGCAGTGAGTGCTAGTAGTGGTCAACTCTACTGGAAGGCACTGGGTGCCCATCGGCCAGCTTGATATATAGTCAAGGGAAGTCTGCTGCTTGCTAAGGGCCAGGAACTGGGATGTCACAACTGCTTAAATGCACAGACTACTATTCCCTTTTTCTTTTCCATGTGAGCACTAATGACATGGTAAAGCAAAGCCTGAGCGAGATCAAGCAGGACTTCAGAGCACAAGTGAAAGGGACAGGGGCACAAGTGATCTTCTCTGTCTTGCCAGTCAGAGGCAGGAGAGTGGGCAGAAGTCAACACATCACGGAGATTAACACTTGGCTGTGTGGCTGGTGTTAATCATCAGGGCCAGGGCTTCGCATTCAATGACCACAGAACATATTTTGATGAATACAGATTACTAGGAGAGATGGGATCCACCTATCCAGGAAAGGAAACAGAATATTTGCTGGAAGCCTGGCTGATCTTTTAATTGAGCTTTAAACTAATGAACCTGGGGGGCGGGGCGGCATGTCTAAGCCATGACACTCATATAATTGCAAGTGACAGGGTGGAAAAGTGCACCTACCAGAGTAGTGAGGAATTCCCCCAACCCTCAAAAAAAGGTTCTGCCAGAAAGGTTAGTTGATAGTCCAAATGAAGTGTCTCTATACTAATGCATGCAGCATGGGTAACAAACAACAGGAGCTGGTAGCTGCTGTCTAGCTGGAAAGCTATGATTTGATCAGTGTCACTGAGACTTGGTGGGATGAGTCACAGGACTGGAGCACTGCAGTCGATGGCTATGAACTGTTCAGAAGGGACAGGCAAGGAAGAAAAGGTGAAGGGGTTGCCCTCTACACAAGAAAATGGGTTTGATTGTATGGAGCTGTCTCTGAAAAACAGCAGTGTACAGGTTGAGAGCTTACGTGTGAAAATTAGAGACCAAGCCAACAAAGGAAACTTCATGGTTGGTGTTTGCTACAGGCCGTTTGATCAAGGGGAGGATGTTAACAAGGAATTCTTTCTTCAACTATAGGAAACATCACGCTCGCAGGCACTGATCTTGCTAGGGCACTTCAATAACCTGGACATCAGCAAGCTGCAAGCAGTTTAGGAGACAGAAAGCCCAACCAGAGGAGATGCATTACTGGACCTGTTGCTCACCAATGAGGAGGAAGTTATTGGAGACATCAAGATTGGAGGTAGCCTGGACTGCAGTGAACATGCCCTGATAGAATTCACAGTATCGAGGGATATAGGCCTGGCCAAAAGTATAGTCAGGACCCTAAACCTCAGGAAGGCAAGCTTGCAGCCATTCAAGTCACTAGTGGACAGGACACCCTGGGAAACTGCCTTCAGGATAAAGGCGCAGAAGGAAGCTGGGAGATATTTAAAGACATTTTTCTCAGGGCACAAGAGCTCTCATTTCTGACATGCAAGAAATTGGGCAAGGGAGGCAGGAGACCAGCAGGGCTAAGTCAGGACCTCTTAACCAAATTAAAAAGGAAATGCATAGGCACTGGAGACAGGGACATACATCCTGGGAAGACTATAAGGATATGATCTTGCAACAACACATCTTGCAACAAAAAAATGACCAAATAAGTAATTATATTCCGTGACCAAATAATTAGGAATGTAATCACGTAAAGGCATAAACCACACACACCCAAGATCTACATGGCTACTAAGAACTGTCGATATTTATTCCCTCAATGTATAAGTGTGTAAATTACATTTCAATATCTTATTTAATAAATCCCTAAGCTTTTTATCTGCAGGGTTTTTTTCCAAACATTCTACGACTGAGAAAGTGTCAATTCAGCAGGATGAAGACCTTTTGTTACTACAAAAGTGACTACATCCCTTCCAAACACAGACAGGACATAGAGCTTTTTTTTTTTTTTTTTTTTTTAATATGGCAATACCTCCTGATTCAGCTATATGGCAGCATTTGCATTCAGGTGTAGGTCACATGCACATTAACACCTTCACTCAGAAGCAATGTGTTTCCTTCATATAAACAGAAGGAATGTGATTCTTGAAGCACAAAACAGACTGATAATTCTGCATGGATGTTCCCAAGTTATCTTTATCCTGTGGTCCACCCTAGTCTCTTAAATCTGACCCCAACTCCTTCAGTAGTCCTACTGCAATGAGTTATCTTCATAGTTATATTCAATCTTGTTTTGTCTGAGTTCACGTAAAGAGGATAGCCTAAGAAAAAGAGAATTGTGTAGTTTCATTAGTTTACACACTGATTTTGAGATGGAGTCTGTGACTTTGAATTATTTCACCCATTGCATGTATTTCAACACCTGATTGTGCCTGTGCAAGAGTGAATTATTACATGTTACTTCCAGAAACAATATTTATGGAAAAGTCGCATCATTTTTTTCCTGAATATACAGAAAAACGTGAATGCAGCTGTACCCAAGCAAAGTGAGATAGGAGGTATCTGAATAATTATATATCTTCATTCAAGATAACACCTGTGGGTCATTTTTAAAATACAGTGACATTATACAGCAATCTGTATTTGTTTGGTTTTTTTATTTTGTTTGTTTATATATATGTATATTTATAATTGATCTCCATTCCCCTTTCATTTCTTTTATATACTTATAAGCCTCAGGTAAAATGAAAAGGTCCCTGTGCATTATACTATGCAAGACCCTGCTATACACCATGAACAGCAATCATAACTATCTACAAGACTATTGGTGACTGTCAGAAAATGAAGCAGATAAATTCTGAAAACATTGTGGGTTGATTTAACAACTTCGTAACATAAATAGGCTCACTGTGCAACCCAAGTATCACTGAAAAGTAATTGGAAAACCAACATGGGGTGAAGTTATCATCACTGAAATGTATGAAAGGTATGTAATAATGGCCTAACTCATATGTAAACAAGAAATCTAAGTAAGTACATGGTAAATACATCCATCATTGAAATTCACACAGATCTTACAGACTTAAATAGCTGCAGAAACAGAGCTCAGAAGTAATCAGAGAAAATTCCAGATAAGGCAGACATACCTATTTTGATTGCAAATTGTTTTGTCAAGAAAACAACTTAATAGAAAAGGATTAAAATCATCATACTCAGTATTTATAGTAGGAAAGCTTAAAAAATTCCACTTGGTTTCAGGTGTTTTTGCTTGCTACATAGAAAGTGATGATCCTGCTCTAACTAGCTTATTGTACAATGGTGACCAGATTAGTGTTTTGTAGCAATGTAATAATAAATAGTAGATGCCACACAGATCACATTTTTAAATGGATTTAACAGAATAGAAGTAACCTTGTTTACAGCTATCATTTCTTTCAAAGATGGAGCTTTTGGTAAGGGTGCATCTCTGCCTCTGGGAAACCAGAGTGCCAGTCCTTGTCTCAGAGACACAGGACAGCTGCACTGTAGAACCTAGCCTTAAGTGAAAGCAGAAACATAAGGAAACCACACACCCAAACGTCAATCAAAAGGCACAGAGAAATGTTACTGCTGCACTCTATTTGGATTGCAGAAAATTTATGTGCATATTATTCAGAACAGTGGGACCCACACCACCGCGCTAAGCATCATACCTAGGGAGCTCTGAACAAAAGTAGAGTGCTCGCTACATGAAAAGCTCATTCACCTTAGCTCCATTGACTTGCCTGACAACAGTAGAAGAATATGCTCCAGAAGTTTATCTGAATCTTAGTCTATGTTTTTCACAGTGGGAGTGCTTCTAGTCCTAAATGTTGTCAGATTATGACTCCTCTGTCCATCACAAACTGCCACTTTCCTTTCTGAATCTGCACCCTGCATCTAATGTGTGAACTTGCCAAGAGCATAAATGAATAACCAAGATCCTCAGTTCCCTGGAGTCCCAAGTAATTGCTGTGTGATTCACGACAACCTTATTATACTTTTACTGATGGATTACAAATACTACAAACACATAAATTGTGGTGCAGAAGCACTCTACAGATTACTACACAGTCCTGGTACCTGCATTACACTTGTGAGCTTCCTCTCTGCTTATGTATGCCAGTCTTCAAAGGGAATCATAACACACAAGACAAACACAATGCATACCTGGACCTTGTCCTGGTACTCAGTAGGAAGATGATACACAGGGGTGTATTCCAGGTTATGAGAAATGGGTACCACTACTATGTACAACAATTTACACATGGCAACAACGAAATGCTGGTGGGTTTATGTATACGTCTAACTTCGCAATGAATTTTCTAGGACTAAGTGTTCTGATTGGATCAGGAAGCAGAGCACAAATAAGTTAACCAACTGCTCTTCTGCCAGCCTGAAGGACCAAGAATTTATCCCACCCTTTCATATCTGACTGATCCCTGGACTTGAAAACANAAAAAAAAAAAAAGAAATAAGAGCAGGTGTATTATTTTAATAATGGCTTTCATTCAGAACAAAACACCACACTAATCTAGAGCAGACTAAAAATTACTCTGCTCATTTATTATTTCAATTATCCTCTGCTGTTGGTTTCCCTGTTTGTATACAGAGAGGGTATGTTTTGTTCTGTTTTTAACCACCAGAGTTTCATCTAGTATCTGTCATGTCTCATTGACCAAAGATTCAGAAACAGTGTTTGAAAGACAAAGTGTTTCTTTTCTTAAGGACTACCCACAAGTAATAAAGGGATGAGGGAGCTGGCAACGACATTGAGAGCATTTTAAGTAAAAGAAGCATATAGAGATTAAGACTTCTGATGGAAACAAGTCACCACAATTACTTTTATTAGCAGGACATCACTAAAAATATAAAGATTATTTTGTTATAATTCTTTCCCTCTGAAAAGTAACCCATTAATAAAGACTATGAGCTGGTTGCATTTTAAGTATGCCACAGAATACAGGTCATAAGCCACTAGCCATGGAAAAAGCAAAAGCATCCAAACACAGGCTGCACATTCAAAAGAGCATACAATACTGCAGCCCCAATGCAGAACTGCATGTTTCACTCCAGAAGGGAGAATAATTTTAACAGACATACTTGAGTGTTGATAGAATACCAAAGCACAGATATCTAGAACAACAGCAGGTGATGATCTTAGAATGATAGGTATATTACTTCTTCCAGGTCTTTACCATCCAAATCATGCAAAGAGGTTACTACAAAGCAAGCTAGTCCACCATTACAGTGGTACAGAGTACCACTAAGTGGAAATACAAGCAATACAGCCCCGTGAGTAACCTATGATATAGTAATTCCCACCCCAGTAAGACTAAAATGTCTTCATTTTTTTAGTTCGCATTCTATGCCTTCACGGCATACTCATCTTGCTGCCAGCTTGCTTATTCATGTTTGCACCTTGTCCCACAGAATACTAGGCAAACTTGGTTGTAGCTACTGCCTTCCATCCTGTTCAAAAGCCATTTAATTAATCTGGCTGAAGCAGTATGGATTATTGTGTTTCAAGAGCTCCAAAGCAGCAGCCTCTGGGAACAATGGAAGGGACTGGATTTCCAACGCACTGTCCTTCAATACTGCCCAAGCAATATCAGTATGATGAATCACACATTCTGGTGACTATGCCACGCTGCTTTGAATTATGCGTGATTGCTAGTTTACAAATACACTATGACTCAGACAGTTTTAAGGACAGAAAGATCATCTTCCTCTATGGGAACGGATCTGCTAATACTGGTTTCAAGAAATGCTGAAAAAAGCCCTTCCTAACCTGAATCTTTAAGGAGCACAGAGGAAAAAAAAAAAAAGGCAATAATTTATCTTTTTTTTTTAGCTGAGAGGGGGGGCACTGTGTCCAAAACAAAAGTATACAACATAAAACAAGTACATATTTTGCAGTATCGCTAATACTGCATTGTAAGTTAATTCTACTTGTTCTCATCCTATCCTATTTGACTCTCTAGCTCTTCTTCATCATTTTGTAATCCACATTTTCAGTATATTCCATTGGCTCTACTTTGGTCACCTCAGTTCAGGAGAGACATGGAAATATTGGAGAGGTCACCAAGGGGTCTCCACAAAAGTGGAGGGACACCCAAATGAGTAAAACATTGAAGAACTCAACCATAATAAAGAAGGTTGAAGAAGTTGCGTTTGTTCAGCATACAGAAAAGATGACTTCTAATACTTAAAAGGTAGCTGATAGAGAAGGTGGAGAGCCACTCTTCATAAAGATGTATGGCGACACAACAAGAACCAACAAGTAAAAGCCAAAACAGTGGAAATACTAACTTGATTTGAGAAAAAAACAACAACAACAAAATCCTCACTGTGAGGGCAACTGAAGATTGGAAATAGGTTGCCAGAGAAGTGGTGCAATCCTACTGGAAATATTGAAGATTCGGCCTGACAAGGCCCTTGATGAACTCATCTAAAACCCTGCTTTCAACATCAAGTTGGAATGGATTATCGTCAGAGCTCTCTTCCAACCTTGATTTTTTTCATGATTACATGCTACTAAAATACTGAATTCTATGATGCATGAACCCATTAGATTCTACCTTAAAACACTGACTCCAAGAAAGCTGGCATACTCCTTATTCCATTTGAATAGTTAGGAGTCATTCATATTAGACTATATATTCATAAAATATAAATCCTTATGCTATACACATTCATACTCACAGAGACTCTAAATTTGCTGCTAAAAAAAAAAACAAAAAACAAAAACAAAAACAAAAATTTGCTCTAAGGGACTTTCCACTGTGTCCAAGTTCCCTGAGCCTCTCATGCCTCTCCCACTTGGCATGAGTATCTCTCAATGCATTGCTTTGATCAGTTGTAGCAGCTGTCTCCTGCATGCTCTGTTTCATTTGTGGGGCTGGGGACAGACCTGCAAGAAGCCCTACCAAGTGCAGGACTAGCAATTCTGTATCTCCTCTCAGACCTTGAACAGTGAATGTCTTCTGGTATGTGCAGAGGAGGATAGTGGAAGATGAATAACAGAGGACAAAAGAAGGGGGAAGTGGAGCCTAAGGGCAATGATGGAATTCAGAGCCAGCCATCCCCATCTGTCGTTGATCATCAAGGGCTGTATGAAGATTTCAGGCAAATTTGAGGAACCACAACTACATCCTCAACCAGCTCCTGCCCTGGTAGCTCACAGACAGGCATCAGAGAACTTGCTGTCATTTCCAGCATAACAGCCATCACATCACATCTCATCTGTACAACCTAGTGCGGTTATTCTGTATTAATCTTTTGAACACTGCTGTCCATAATAAGAGCCTCTGAAAGATCTGGATAATTCTCAAAGGAGAGTGAAATTAGCCCACTTGGAAAGAAGCAAGAAAGCAGCAGAAAGAAATAATTATTCTCAGAAATGCCCGATGATATTACAAAGCAGTCACAAAAACAACTTTCTGTGAACCACTCACCAGTTTAAAATTCACCCAGAATAATCTCTGCACAAAATTTAAAATTAAAAAAAAAAAAAGTACAAGTACAGTTGTGGTACATTAGTGATTAGTGACATATTTCCAGGATTCTAAATAAAGTTTTCATTATCTAAACCAAAAAGCAGCTCAAAAAAACAACTAACTAGAATATGAAGAATGATACTTGGGTTGTGAAAGCTGAACCATAATCACTTGGCTTCAATGTTTTGCAACTGTACTTCAAGCTTGTAGCACTGATGACTTTCATAAAACCAATACTGGACTTCACAAAACAATGACTTGTTCTAACCTGGTACTTGGTAATTTTATACAAAAAAAAATGTTCTATAAAAACAGGTAAAAACAAGCAAACCATTCCTTCTTTGATCCAGAAACATGCATAACTCTGTAAGAGCACACAGGCAAAAAACCAAGCTCTTATTATTCCCGCAGATATACACAGACATAAAACATTTTCAGGTGCAAGCACTATTCCAGTTATAATGACTCAGAACAGGCAGTTCTTCTCACTCTATGTCAATACAGCTTGGTAAACATATTTACAGAAACTGAACCTGTATGCAAAGTAATTAGAAATGCTCTTATGCACTATTTACATCTCCAACCCAGGTATTTTTTTTTTTTTTTTACTTTCTTTAAGCCCATGTATTAGTGAGATGTGCAAGACAGGCTTGGTTGAAAACAAATCATGAAAGAAATCTACAGTTAAGCAAATGAATTAGCTAATAATTACCACAAGGGAAAATGCACATGAAAATGAAAACTGTTTTATAACATCAAATATAATTGAATATAAACATGTTATCCAGAAACAAATGTCATTGACAGTTTAAAATGTAATACATATTTACTAAATACTATCAAGCTTTTCTGGGAGAAACAATAAACACTTCCAAAACATGCAAGCATCCTCAGATGGACTTCAAAGCCTCTCTAGATTATTACAGGTATTGTACTGCATGCAGTTCTTAATAGGGACTCTGTAGCAGATGATCATTTAAATTTATAGACTTAAAGAACTATTATTTTTCATGAATGTTGCTGCAATACCTTGGTAAATGTATAGTAGCTACCTTTATATACGTTTGTAAATTCAACACACGTAATAACACTTCAAAACATTTGTGTAGGTGTGTGTGTGTGTGTGTATTGGTTGGACTAGGTGATCTTGAAGGTCTCTTCCAACCTAAAGGATTCTGTGATATTAGGATGACTTCTAATTCATGGGTAAGCAAGATTGGGTAAACAATTGGGTAAACAAATCACCATCAACCTCTTTATTTTTGTTTCCTGTACAATAGTCCTTTTAAAATGCTCTTTGATATGTCTTAGTGTACTGCTATTTATGCTTCTTTTCTCTTACATATCAATAACACTCATCATATAGTACAAGAAACCTTAACACAGTAGAGGCAACATTTTGCTATCTGAAGTAGGAGGTGTTTGCACAAACTCTTGCAATGTGGGACTATTGTACTTACTGCATCTATTACAACAGAACCAACATTTAGCTCTGAGAAATCCAGCAACAGTTGACAGACAAAATTCTCTGGTGAAAAGCCACCTTCCATATTTTCTATTTATACAGAGTACTTCTAATTATCACTTACTCCTACACATATTAACTGGGTAGTACATCAAAGCCCTTTTTATCAGGCTGTCTTTCTCCAGTGTACATCTGCATTGGCTGCACACAGTCCACTAGATAATCACTTATTAGCAATTACGTTTGAGTACTCCTTTCCTTACTTCTCATAAATAATCTCTAGAAGTTTTTATTGTGGTTTTCAAGCGTTGTGTGCTTTTCTTCTTTAATATTGTTTCCCCGAGAAATGTTCAATAGTGTTTATTTTCACATAACTATCTCGAATAACTTTTCCCCATTACAAAGACCAAATTTTTTCCCCTAAAAAATATTCTTGAAGTCCACAGTGTTAAAACATTAGATATAAAGACTTCTTATATCATCTGTGAACAAAGGAGAGAGTTGCTAATAGTCTGGCTTCAGCCAGATGACCAAGTGCCCTAAAAGGTTTTAATTTCAGAATACTAATTACACACGGTACCCATATACCTGAAAAGGGACTATTATTTAAAACTGAATTTTTGAAACACAAATAGTCCATATGAGGTACCATGCTGTGTTACAGGCTTTTCTACATCACAGACTCCTCTCCACCCTGTAATGTAGATCAGATCCTCCTTTGACCAGATCCTCCACTAGCACTTAATGAAGGAAAGATGATTTACACAGTAAAGAATCTAATTTATTAGCTCCTATACATGTAATAGAGCCAGTGTATTTCCATACAGAATATCTTACTACTAATTTACGTGTGCTATATGCACACGTAAGTCATCAATTTGTAAATTACATGGAGTGCTTATGTCTGGAAAAATATATTGCCTAGTTTAGATTTAACTCATTAAAGTGTTACCAGTCTTTGGAATTATTTTTTAACAAAAATTTAATATTACCATGATTACCTAAAATATGTCTTTTTTGGAGTTTTATTTTCAAAATTAGTTGTCTCTAATAGTTGCTGATCAAAATTCTCATATAGTTTTGCACCTTGCTTTCAGATTATTTAATCTGCATGAGAAAAAACGGAATCTACTTTGCTTATTTTAAACTTAACAGCTATATATTTTTTTCTACTCCTGAAATCCACTATTGAAAAGACTACTACCCAGTCTGCCACTCAGCTGGGAGAAGAACAAATTCTTCCTGAAATGCTGTGGAATGCAACAGGATTTAAACATGTGCATAGTAAGAATTTGTTTATGTGTTTTGCCAAACAAAAATAGGCTTAATTATGAGGTTAAAGACAGGCATTTAAACATTCTGTTCAACCACTGCCCAAAAGAATATGGTAACAGTCCAGTCCACTCTGGTATCACTAAGGAAGACTGTTCTTACTACAGAATATTTTAGTACAATATGTGTAAGAGGCTATGGATTAATAACTAAAAGTATTCATTCTGCGATAATGCTGTTCTATCCCATTAGCTGGATCATTATTCATGAAACCAACTCATCCTCAGTCAATATAAAGCAGCAGCTATGAAGCACTCCTGCATTTTTGTCCTTAATAGATGGCTGTAATTGATTGATGATGCATTGACAGTACCTACAGCAAGTACTTTGTTACTTATGTTAGCTATTGTGTTGCAGAGTTTCGTTAGCTTCAGTATAAACTCAAATATTAGTATTCGAGGTCTGTTGCACTAGAGAGATCCTAACTTCCATGTCAGTTTAAAATACCTGCAATTTCTGAGCTCCTGATATACCCTAACATGAGCTGGGATTCTGAAGCCCCTTCTTTCTTTTCAGTACCTAGCCCACACTTTGCTTCATTTATCTTTCAAGAAAAAAAATACCTTTTAATTATTCGTGAATTCTGATATTTTTCTAAGACTGCATACAGAAAATGCATCTCTGAGCTTTAAAGCTCAGGACTATTTGGGGACTTATCAATGTGACTAAAAATTATGAAAATAGGGATCAGAGTGAAAAGAAAATCGTAATTCTCATCCATTTTTATTTATATTGCAGTCCTGTATATGAACATGAACCACCCTACTGGGACTTTACAAAATAAATACAAGATACTACCTACCTGCAAGCAATTTCAAAATGTGCATGTGTCACTCCTGTCTATGTCACTGAATGCAGCACACCTTACGAAGATGCACACCATCAAAGTTAGATCAAGGGCTAAAACAAGTTGTTAACTAGAGCTAGCCTTAAAAACAAAGACAAAACAAAAAAATCTCAAAGACAAAACAAAGCAGGAAAATAATTTTGAATTCTATAGGACATACCTTACATATATAATTATAATCCAAACCTTCATTGAATTTTTTTCTCTTTCAGAAAAGAATCTTTTTGCATATTTCTGGGATTGTAAAAGAAGTTTTGATGAAAGGTTCAAATACTATTTAAATTTTTAAACTTAAAAGAAAAAAGCCTTTTGAAAATGACATTTACAGTGAAAGTATTTCCACTTGAAAATATTTAATCAAATCTGGTCCTCAAAGCACAGCTGTCTGTGATATAAAGTCAATCTACATGCTATATACACCACAAGCATTTGAATCTACTGAATCAATAGAAGTATTAATATACTAAACTAGAGGCATTATATTAACAGAAATATTTAAATTATTGCAGAACTATAAATATTATCCATTCATAAATAATTTATTAATAAATGTATTCCTAGTTCATTGATAATTTATTAATTAATATGTTGTTCTATTATTTTTCCTACATTTAGTATTTATTAAATTAATTTTTCATTACTTATTTTCGTAAGATTTCATTAACTTATTTTTATTTTTGTTATTTATTTATGGATACGCTATTTGTTAATAGATTTGTTAATAAATACTTAAATTACTGAATTACAGATATAACAGATAACTCTACGAATTAGACTACCAGTCTTCAGCCTGTCTACCTGCTAGGTAATCACCCAAATGGTATAGTCTTCCTTCAAGTCCAGATATCTTGGAGAAAACAGGAACATATAAATTTAGAAAAACTGTCAACACTTAAAATTACTGGATATCATAGCACAATGTTAATACACTTCAGTAGAATAAAAATGGAAATCCTAAAGAGAGTGATGAATAGCTACTGTAACACTGCCAAAAGACCAGAAGGGACCTCATACAAGAAGCTTACTAACGTAGGAGTGCCTTTGCAAATATTTATTTAATATTAGGATGGGAGAGAACACATACTGATGTCTCTGTTACAGCTCTGAGCATGCCTAGCAAAAACCAACTGAGCAGACTCACATGTGAAACAGAAGGTAAGTTTAGAGCTACCAACTTAATTCTACACATGGTGTCTTTGTAAGTGTTTCTATGACACCCACCACAGTTATAACTGAGAACCTTGCAAGTATTCTGAACCGACAATCATACTGGCTCACTCAATGATTGCAAATAAGTACTCAAAGCTATTTATAAATAAGTAGTGCATGCCAATAAACAAGCCAGGATCACTAAGAACTTTAATGTTAACCTGTGCTTCATCCAGCAGTAACAGTATTACTTTCAATTAGGTGTTAGAACCTGTAATCCCAGATTAAACTATTGTTTAAAATACACTTTCTCTTTTAAAGTGTACCCTTATTCTAACCCCCATTTCCTTAAAGGACTGTATAACACACAAGGTAGATGAGATTAGCCTGAAGCAATGGAACTGCTAAGAAGTTAGGTTAAGTAAGAGACAACTAAAACCTTCTGATGGGGGTTGAAACTAGATGATCTTTAAGGTCCTTTTCAACCCATGCCGTTCTATGATTCTATGTACCATTTAATTTGACTTAACAGCCACCAATTGTTGTTGCATTAGAGGTTTCCTCTACACTTAACAACAAACATGGAATAAACTCCTCTACTCGAACAGGTCACTTGACATCAGCCCAAAGATACAGTACCTCCATTAAGATGGGTTCTTTGTTTGAAATGTAGAAGTGAATTCCAGAGAAAAAGAAAACTTTTCTCCAGTAAATGGCAAAC
The DNA here is from genome assembly GCA_013399115.1 of Anseranas semipalmata. Lineage (NCBI taxonomy): Eukaryota > Metazoa > Chordata > Aves > Anseriformes > Anseranatidae > Anseranas > Anseranas semipalmata. Next base: position 127,063 of record VXAA01005564.1, on the reverse strand, counting down.
TAAAGTCTTCCCAGGTTTCAGTCATGCTCCAAGGTCAGGGAACTTTACACTTGAAGTGATGAGGCTACCACAAGGTAGCTATGAAGAGCTTTAGTGAAAACACTCCAAGGCTACAAGCTATAGGTTGCAGTTGTGCGTCAAAGGTAAAAAAGGTGCCGGAATAAAATAAATAAATAAATGGATAGATAGACAGATAAATAATAATAAAAACATGAATAAAATTTGTTCAGAGAAGAGACAGTTAAATCACAAATGCAGAAGGCTCTTACAGCCTATTCTCCCGAATCCAATCTTGGATTACAATGAAGTACAATACAGTTCGGTGTGTACCTAAAATATCTCCAGTCCATCACGTAGTTAAAAGTAGTGTAAAACAGAAGTAGAAAAGAGAGTTTGAAATTCTATTTCAAACTTTGATGGGAAAGCAAGCTGTTCTTCAGTAATGGTATTATTTAATAAAGAGTAAGGCTCAGTGAACCTAAGTTGAGACAGTTGCTTTCTTACATAAAAGTGTGCACCAAGAACAAAGAATGCTAAATATAAAATAATGGTAAGCACTGATCTACAATCCTAAAACATGAAAGCACCTAAAAAGGAACTTGAAAAATGTTTCTTAAAATGCAAAGAGCACAGTAATTTCAAAATGAATACTACCTGGTACTTGCTGCACACTTTAGTATATTTTCACTGACTGCAATAAAATTATATATGTTTAAATACCTTTTTTTGTCATAAAAGTTTACTTGTAAATACACATTTTGCTACACTTTTAAATGGTATTTATATATGCACCTATAGATACAGAAGTACATGCACAAAATAATAAATATGTTTAGTAAGCAAAAATAGAGTAGAACAAAAAATACTTGTCATACTGTCAACACAAGAACATCCCTATGGCTTCTCCTGCAAACTCTGTTTTCCTGAGACAGGCAAGAAAACATTAAGTAAAGAGTCCCACCATGTAAAACCAAGTATTAGGTCAATTTCCAGGACTCTGACTTTAAAAATACTATTTTTCAAAGCAGAAATAGAGGAAATATCAAAAATATTCTTGTATTTTCATGTGCAGCAGAGCTATAACAGGATAAGTGCATGACCACTAAAACTACAAGATTTGAATCTGTCATGGTTTTTAAAGTATTTACTTACGAATTGCTTGCAGATCAAACAGAATTTCTAAAGTTTGATCCTATCTACTGATTAAACTCCACAATATTATTAAATTATTAAATATTATTTTAAAATATTATAAAATTAAATATTATTAAATTATTATAAGTAAGTCTGCCTGGACTCCTAATACATGGCTTCCCTATGGAAATTTGGGGAATTGTATGCTTTTGTTGTTGTTGTTGTTGTTTTGGTTTGAGTTTCTGTGTGTTGGTTTGCTGTTGTTGTTGTTCTGTTTGTTTTTAGGCAAAATACTAATTGAAAGGAAAAATGGTTCTCTCCCAGTCTCGTTTCCTTGAGACCTGCCACCCCAAATCAAGTCTGTCACTCAGAACTGATGACACAAGTCTTTGCAAAACGATATTCTTTTTCCTTGTCCTCCTCTATCACCTTGATGAACACAAAAGGCTAATTTAAATCTCTACACAGGGAAGCCCCAAACTCAAGTGAGCAGTTTTAGAAATACTGTTTTAAGTCACTGCAATCACACTTAGCTACCCCAGTAATCCTCATAGTGTATTCAATGAAAACAAACTTTGTAGGACAAAAATAAGCTATGGAATAGAGATTAATATAGTATTTTGCAAGTACTGGCTCGCTCTGAATCTGAGCACAGCATTTTCACAACCCATCTTGTGTTAAGATCACAATAACAAAAGTTATCAATCACTAATTTAGCAGAAGTGTTTTCACCTTTAAAGCTAAGTACATGCCTCAATGTTCAACTGCTAAAGAGACCCCTATTTGGAAATACAGGTGGAAAAATCCTCATTAAAAAAAAAAAACAAAAAACCTCTGAATATTTTCTTAAAAGAAAAGTGTCCTGTAGCCACACTGGGTACTCTAAGAAAGGTCTTAGCTTTGAACATTTTACAAAGCTTCCTATTAAAAATCCTTCCTGCTCAGGAAGCAGCCCAAAACCAGGTCCAACCCCAGAAGCAGTTTCAACCAGTCAAGAAAAATGCTGGTCAGTTGGCAAGTCAAACAGAGGATATTGGTGGCATATATTGTGGGGGACGCAGGGGAGGCAGAGTCACCCTCTGTGCATCTCACGGGGTTGCCCATTTAACTGCGCTATGTCGCAAACTTGGGTGGTCCAGTCTTGGCCCTGAACACCTCACTTAGAAAAAAAGACTGGATGTTGCCCACACAATGATTGAATTTCTTTGTTGAAAAGAGAATAGTCACGTCTAATAAAGCCCCCATTCCTCTGCTGTATTAGCTTGTGTATCAACTGGTATTTTGGATTTGTGTGACAAGTACTCAAAGGCGTTCAAAGAATATTCTCCTGAAAGGACTAACTGCTCCAAAGGCATGAGCTTTCTATTCCTAATCATTAATAAATCCCTCGATAGGCATCAGCACATCATCTCTGCTTTCCTTTCTTCACCTATGGATAAAGAATAGAACATTCAAAGCAATTATACTGCTGGGGAATGGTCAGAGGTTTTCTTGCACAGTGGATCAGGTCCATGTGATCTATAAATTTCTCTGTGCTTCACAGAGAGGTAAATAAGATTATGTTGGTCTGCTCCTTCTTCCTTATTTCCAGCTGCTAACCTTCATTAAAAACTCCATAAACTAGAACAAAGACATCCCTCAGGAGTCAGTTGCTCTACTTCTTCGCAAAGAAGGGGCAGGTGGCCCACACAGCAGTCTGGATGGAAATGTGATCAACCATATCAACATTTGAGAACTTATGCTCACAAAATTGAAAGGAAGTTGGCAGGTATGAAAGGGTACATTATATACCTTATTCTCATAGGTTGGGAGCACTTAAAAATGATTAGCTCTCCATTGCAAATACTTAAAAGGAGTTGGCAGACATGGATTTTGCCGGAGTAACAATATCCAACGGGAAGGAGACCGAATTTCCTTGGTAGCCTACTCTGATTCTGCCAGGCCAACCATATCTTCAAAGAACTAGGAAATTTTGTGTGTGAACTGTTTTCTGTTATGCATTATCCATATTTAATTTGGAAATGTCAGATGTTTGTAAAGATACTCTACCATACACACCAGACACTAAAACACTCGGGAGGAAGCACGAGAAGTCCTTCAGCATTGTGTCTATGACACCATCCTTTCAGCAATCAACATGAGCATGCAGAGCAAGAGCTTCATGCTGCCCTTGAGGTACTGTGTGTAAAACATGGGCAGCAGATTTTCTGAGTTAATGTAGTTCCAAGAAGTTAGAGCTTCTGTCATTCAAACTATTTCAGGAAATTCAATTTCCTCCTATCGTAGTGCCAGAAATGTCACTGGCATTATTAAGGAGTGAGCGATTTGCAAGACAGGTAGACGGACCACTGTTCAACTTTTTCTCGGTAGTAATATTATCATTAACTTATTCAACACAAATTGAAGCTGTCATACATATATATAGTTACTCATGCAAGTGTAAAGAAAAATCTTTTTTTTTTTAATTGAATTTACAGTTTAGCACTTTTGTCTTCAGAAAACGCATGTGTTAAAATTTGAGGATTGAATATTTTCCCAAATTAGAGTTATCATTATTTCAAGAGACGCTGATAAAAACATGAACTTTCACAAATTTTATGGGATCGGTATGATTCCTGCAGACATCCTATTTGTAGATTGACAGATTGGAACCCTGCCTGGTGTGTTTTGATTGACACGATGTCACCCAATTTTTGGTTATTCAGCCAACCACATCTGTGTGTCCTCCGCACTCACAGGTTTCTGTTCTTCCTTTTATTCTGCCTCAAATTTCCCACTGTTCCTAGTGCCATTTTTCTGGGAATTAAAACCAGACATGTTCCAAATACTTCTGAGCTTGTTGTAAGTACCAGTACATTGCTTTTCTAACAGGAAAAAATATATATTTCTGGCTGGTATTCCCTCCTTCAGTGTTTTTCTCTGTTCAGCTTTTTTTTTTTTTCTTTTTTAGTTTTGCCCATGCTGCTGTTATGTCCTTTCTAATACGCTTTTATTGATTTATTTTACAGACAATTTCTTGTCAAATAACAGTTATAATGACATTTACTTTATCCTAATATAAAATCCCTGAACTGCTGGGATACATGAAATCGCAGTGTGCTTTAAAGAAAAGGTTTGTATTGCAGAACAACCTCTACAAACAAGACAAACAGACAGGTTTCTAGCATATTCAAGTTCCAAATCAGATATCAAACCATAATCTGGTATGTTGGATTATTTTACCAGCACTCACAAGAAAACATATATGAGAGTACTCATGTCACCAAACATTAAGTATACTACATGTTTAAGCAAGATCATTATACTGTGCAAGCTTCTTTATATAGAGAGATTTTTTTAGAGCTTATTACAGATAAGCTTAATTTAGGTGCTCTAAATTGCCCTACAACACAGGTCTATACTTATACACTATTTCTTTGAAAAGGTCTTGATTAAGGTATCTAAATAGACCCCAAAGCCACAATAAGTAACATAAAAAAAAAAAAATCACCCTGCTACCCTATTTGTACCTTTAAAACTGCATACAAAAGTACTTGTGGTAGGAATTTGTAAAAGTTCTAAAGCAGGAACAAATTTAGCTAAATAATTATTAATAAATTATGTCAGACTAGCTTCTGAAAGAGTAAAGGTTTCTTTCCCACTTTACGTTAAATTGTGAATGAGATCTCCATGGTGCTGCAGTTGTAAAAGCCCAAGTACTGTGTTAATGCAATCCTAAAGTCACGTACTGTCCAGATGGTGCCTAACACAAAATGCCTACAAATATGCTTTGGTTTTTGTATTTGACACAAATACTGAATATATTGTGCATGTTTCTTGACAAGCTAATAAAAAAAGGTATTGATGATATTGTTTATTGATTTACTCTTTGAGAAAAATGAATAATGGTTATGACTATTCTCAGCTGGTCTGCAGTGAGAGTGGTGGGATGCAGAACTTACCAGGACTGTTACAACATATACATTATATAGATTACCATAATCAATAAACCAACTGGACATTGTCAACTTGGTGTTCTAGGGTATGTCCCTTCTAGAAAGAAATGTTGCAAACGTGTTAACTATTTCCCTTGATAATAAATATTTATTTATATTTAATAATAATATTATTATTTAATAATAATAATATAAATACTAATATATTTATTTATATATAGGAAGATACTTACTAACATAGGTAGCTGTTACAATTCTTTCTCCCCTCTTCCATTATGCATACTAATTTCAACTTCACCTATTTGCTACATTGCCTGTATGCATAACCACTAATTCATTTTGTTAGATTTATTGGGCAGATATTTACGTCACCTGCAAATTTTCAAGTTCTTATTTCATTGACATCAGGTACTTTCATTGGTACTATTTCATTGACATGAGGTATCTTTCCCAGACCTGTCTGTTTCCACTTGACTCCACTCTAGAAATACATCGTCTTTCCCAAAATTACTCCATTGTTTCCAAATATCCTCAGATGACAAAAGGATTCTGAGAAACTGGAAGCACTGTAGACAGCTGAGTCCTCCCAGTCTGGGGCAACATTGTACACTTTCTTAAAAATACCATGATAATATAAAGTATTCACCATGGTACCTTTTACAGACTGAATGTACTTAAGTTGTACACAAAATATATATATATAATTTTATATATATATAACTTTCGAATACAAGAAAACATAACATCAAAACACCAAAATATTAAATGGACTCAGCAAAAGTAACTTAGTTTGTATGAACAGCAATCCTTTCACAAACTGAAAGAAATTTGTGGACAGCCCATAATATCCCAGTTTGCAAAAATAAAAATAAAAAAAAAAATTAAGTAACATGATTTAATGGATAGAAGCCAGAATAAAATGAAGCAGTTTTGTTCCCCAAAATCCTCGGCCTCTGATGCTGTTAAAGTTAGCCACAAGAATATTATCCCTTAGGGAAGAAGAACGGGAAAAACTACTTTTTCATTTAAATGGGGAAATAAAAAAAAAGAACTTTACAGTATATATTTATTTTTCATGACACAAATTAGGCTGAGTCATATAGCATTCATGTCAGTGACTGTATGGGCAGTCTCTAGAACTATAAATATTATATGAAGTGAAAGGTTGTTTATCTGCTTAAATATGCTTTTTTAAATGACAAGTTTTTGCTACTTAGCATTTAAGGTACTAAGGTAATTTGTTGCACCAGTAAAATCGGAACCTACCTAACACAGTAGAGGTAAGACTTTCCTATGCAAAAGGGTATGATCAGTAAGTATTTACCTCTTTATTGACCGTTTCTTCCTCAGAGTTTTCTACATCATTAGGCTGTCAAAGTAGCAAATTTATATTATTTACTGATTAAATTGTAGCTACAACCACTGAGCAAGATTCTGGCTCTGAACATAATAAAAATGTATCAAAGGAAATCACAGATTGATTGTTATTTGTCAGTCCTACTGCATAATAAATATTAGTTTTCATCTTGTTCTCAACAAACATGACAAGAAAAATAATACTCCACCAGGATCATTTCAAAATCAGTTTAAAGGCTCTTTAAGAGAGGATGTAAGTCATTTTTAATGTATAATTTGCTTCAAAATGATTACTTTTTTCTTTCTTTCTAAGAAAAGAAACTATTTCACTACAAATACGAAGCATACAAAACAGATTTGTGAATAAGGTGGATGAAAGTCAGTAAATGATTTCAGAAAGGTTTTCCCATTTTTAACAGAAACAAGTTGAAACAATCTTTCATCAGCAAAAACAATTTTAAAACATTACTAAAGCATAAATGACAAGCAATAACCAATAATCACACAACTCCAGCATATATATAAATGAATCTCACTAAATTCATTCATTATTCAACCAGAGTTCTGCCTGCAGAAATATGGAGCAAGCTGTTTTGTTCAAATGTCCTCACAAAACACCATGTAAAAGCTTTCATATGTGACTTAAAAATCTTACCTCTTGCATTACTGCAAGGGCAACAGTAAATAAAACAAAAACCACATACGTCCTACACTAATAGTATTTTATCATCATTATCTCAGCCCTTTTGAAGAAGGTATGAACATTATAGCTTTCCTTCAAGATCCTATTTATGTACCAATGAATCTCACAACATAATCCAGTTATAACCTCAAAGCGTTGTGAAATTTCTTTTCATAGCATAATCTCATCAATGGTCTCATGAGTGTTTCATCACAGTGAATTGCAGTGCAGTTTCATTTCCACTACATGCTGAATAATGTGAATGCTCCTCTGTAATCTTGTCCTTGATGGATACTACTTGCATTCTGTACTAGTCAAAACATCTCCCTGGAGACCTCTCATACTGCCTGCATTACAATGGGGTCTTAACATTTTTGGTAGTTACAAGCACTACTTTCCAAAGCTCCTTAAATAGGTAGGAAACATTAATTTTTGTTTCATCTCTGTTTTGCAAAGCATACTTCAAATAATATTATGCTCCTCTGAAGTCTAAACCACTTTCAAAATAGGTGTGTGCCAAACCAGTAAAGCCAAGCTTGAAAGCAATGCTCATCTTATCTTTTAGTAATGCTGCTGTTGTGGAGGGTAGAGCAGGATAGGAAGCAGTTACTGTTTGTAAGCTGCAATCAATTTCTATATATTTAGAAGCTTATTTGCACAGCCAAAAGAATATCAAGTCGTCTGAAGGTTTTAGCCTTTCCAACAGGCATAATAATGTACAGATTTCTTATAAAGCACGTGAAAAAATGAAGACAGTGAAACTAGAAGACTAGGTTGAGCCTAGTCCAGCCCTCATCTCAGGGAAAGGAACAGGCAAAGCAATATGGAGGCCAGTAGATAAGGCAGACCTTCAGCACTTACTCTCCTGGAATACAGGTCCCATTTCCCTGCCCTGCCCTGAGAAATTCTACAGAACAAAGGTCAATGATCCATCTCACCCCCTTCAACAGCCAAGATCTGAGATGAGGGGCAATAACAGCATTTTGTATTACAGGGATGCTCAAAGCACTCCAACACTGACTAAGTGTCTTCAGTCTGAAAGAAATTGCCTTTCCCCTACTAATTCCCACACAGGAATCTTATATATTCAATTTATTCTGTTAATTCCCAGGCACAAGGCTGTTTATAGTCACATACTGAAATCAACTGTTTGCTACTTCTCTGCAAATGTATTTGGAATTAACTAAACGTGGGCAATAGGTAACACCAAGTCATTTAGATGGGATCTGATCTCTTCTTCCTTCCTGAAACAGATTAAGTTTCTATTACATCTCCTGGAAGCAGGAGGACAGTTTATTGCATTGTCATTCTGTGGAATATCATTGCAATAAAGAAATTAACGGAAAAGTGGTGCCTTTGGTAATCACAGTTAACCAACGGAGCCTTAATAACAACACATGCCATCACGATTAAGCTGTTTTAGCAGCAAATCACAGTCATCCTTGACCGGGCTTCAAATTTATGATCAAATTATCCAATATTACTAGTTAGTTTGTGATAGTCATTGAATTAGTGCCACTCTCATGGTAAAACATTTTAAACATCATTTTTGAGACTGTTTACTTGGTCAGTTGCTGTGGTTCATTACTTAGGTATGAGAAACCAATGACTTGGCTTAGTCTCTATAAACTGAGGTTTCCCAACAATTATTTCCCGAAGGAGATGTGAGAAGATAATTCTCTGATGCAAAAGCTAAGGACTACATATTAAATTTAAATCCAGGAAGGTTAAGTTATATTTAAGAAATTATCTATTAAAATAAATATTTAGTGTCTGAACATTTAATTAATCAAATATTACAAATATATCACAAAGTATACTTATTTCTATGTGGGCTAGCAGAAAAAAGAACAAATATGACCCTAAAAAGAACCTTTTGCAGACTAATAGTAAAGTCAACTGTAAAACCTACAAATACACACTAGTATTTCCAGAGAAGCTTCTTCTAGCCAGTTCTCCCCCAGGCAGACATCTGTGCAACAGCTTTGCAAGACACCAGAAAGACTAGCCTACACCCCTCTCCCTTCGTTTTCTCCCAGAGAAAACCAACACTCAACTGACCACATTTCCAGCTAAAGCAAAAGACAGGACATGCTTCATTCAAAGCAGCGGGAAAGAGAAATCTTGAGAGCAGCAAGTAAGTATTGCCCAAGAAAAACAGAGCGCTTCAGTTCACAACAACAACAACAAAAAAAAATCATTGAGGCCCTGTCTGTTGGGAAATGCCTCAAAAATCTAAGAACAAATTGAAGTTGACATTAAAATCAATTCATGACTATGAAGGATTCCATTGGTGGATAGATGTATTTGATTTCTATTTCCCAAATTGGCACATTACTTTCCAGGGGATCTCTGAACGAGCTTGATAGTCTCTATATGCCTGACCTGAAACCAGTCAAGTCCCAGCTTTAGTCATTTACTGTAACTCAAAGCTCTTCTAAATGGATATTAAACTGTTGCTCCTATAAAGCTCAATTCTGGCATAATTTTAGTTGTTGCAATGTTTTCATTTCAGAATGATACAGGGAAAAATACTGTAACTGTGCAGTTGCACTAAGTTAAAAAAAAAATGTTTTTCAGCTCTTGCTGACAGAATTTAAATATAGAAATACATTTAAAATAGAAGGTAGCACTGAACTAAATAAAGATACAAAAACATCTGCACCACAGCAAAATGAAGTATTCCTATTTTTAATTCACCTGACTTTACAATATAGCCATGTGCAGTACATACCTCAGGAACCTTCACTGAGACAAACTAATTACTACTTGTGTGAGGTAATTAAGGGTACCTGTCAATATTTTAGAGTGCAGGGAGCTGAGACAGATTAACAATTAATCAATCAGTGGAAGAATCACAAAAACGCCTGTTCTCCTTCCTCATTACTATGGATGTGTGTTTTTGCCTGAGTCTAGTTCATGGTCCAGACCTCCTGCTTGTTAAGCTTTGCTATGCCTGTCCTTGTTCTCCTGGCTCACCTTTCCTCCATCCTCACATGACCTTTCTCAGCATCCTTCCTTGCTGTGCATGTTTCTTAGCATTTAGTTCCCCAGATACTGACCCATCCTGTCTAGACTTTTCCCTTCTGCTTATAACTTCAGCTTGCTTTAGTACTTGTGTCAGGCTCCAGCAGCTGACCCTGGGCATTGCTCTGGCTTTTTTTTTTTTTTTTTAACATTTATAGGAGAGAGGGAAAAAGACTATCTGAAATTAGTCTAGTATGACAAATAGAACTGTTTAGCTCAAATATTCAGAGTAAAGTAGTGCAGAAACATCTGAATGCTGGAACAGGCCTCCTGAATCAAGTTCATTCATCTGCACACACACACACAAAAATAATAAAAAAAAAAAATACTGTTCCTATAATAAATGATTACTCAGTACAGGTAGTGCTTCATTTCAGCTCTCTGATTTGTCTTAGAAAGACAATCTTATACAGACTTATCTTGTTGAGACAATGAAAGATCCTAGTGTACTTTTGAGTTACACTTCAGATTTGTAATACATTAAACCATGTTTGTTTCTTTCAAGATATGTATTTATTGCCTTAGATTGCATTAGATGTCCTGATTTCACTTATTTTGATTTTTAGCTTGCTCCAATACTATGGAGAGGATAGTGTTTACTACAGTAGGCATCTCTGCATATTGGAAATCATGCAGGAAATCTTACAGTATGTATTTTTTATTGTTTGGTTATAAGACAATAATGCATATATAGAGTGTATGAGTCATTTTTAGCTCTTTAAATTCCCAGTGCCAGATACTATCAGGTATTTTCTAAAAATACCTGAGGAAAAAAAAAAAAGTAAAAAAAAAAAAAAAGTATTTTGATCTTGCACTGAAAAACTGCCTATTACCTAGTAAAAATGAGAACAGATTAACAAAACTACCCACCTGTTCAACAAAGGATTAAAATGACAAAGTTGTTTAACCCACTTCAGAGATCATGAGTTGTATTTCTAGATGGTAAAACTATCAAAATAAGTTTTTTGACATTCATCAGGTCAAACAATCATTTATCCCATTCCCTATAAAAAATGTGCAAAAAGCAAACGAATACTACTGCCAGCCCTCTATAAAGAAATTTCATATCCTATATCAAACCAAATAAATAGATGTATATAAAATAGGTTTATAAGTAACACTGATATCTTTTATGCATATATCACACAAGAAAAGCTAGCTCAAATGTACTTTAGAATCAAAAAGTCAAATGTTACTTTTTCACCGTCGGACATTCAGGTCAGTATTTGTGCGGGGTATGCCACCAGTGTTCACTATTTCATTTCACTGTTTTCATCCACATTATGGCCTCATGCCTTATTTTATCTGCACCATCATCTAACCCCAAACTAAATGTAAGATTTTTACTTTCTTTCTTGGTCTTTCTATCCCTATAATCATGCTGTCTCACATCTCACAACATTGATTAACATATCTTCATATCTACTATACAAGGTGGGAAATTTATTACTCTATTTCCCACTCTGCAGCTGAAGAATTGTGACAGAGCTTATCACTGAGCTCTGTCATTACTGATGTGCTGTGCCACAAAGCTTAGGTAGCCAATTAAAATAATAATAATAATAATAATAACAATAATAAAAACAGAAGGCAGTATCATTGCCTGAGATGCTGAACAGCCACAAGCTGTAGCTTGTCAGAGCTGTGGGGCTGAACATCAGGTGGTACACAATTAGTGTCCACCTGCAAAAAGCCTTGTCTAAGCCATTCCTGACAAAATTGCATCTGACTGTGTGGGTGGCATTCAAGTATGCAGCCATCCACTCTCTTCTGGCAGTGTTCATACCTACTCATTATGCTGCAAATATACGAGAATCCCAATTCATTCATTAGCACCCTTCATCCTATTCAGTGATTACTGCAACACCTGGTGGAATATAGGTACTGAGGACATACGATGCCAAAGTGAACAGATATATTTACTGTTTTCAATACCTGATGTTACAATAATAATTTTACACATTTAAAATGAGAAAAAAAAAAAAAAAGAAAAAAGAGAGAGAGAGAGAATAAAAAAAAGACAAAAACCTAAAGCTGATAAACCAGGTCTTGCCCTACCCAACTCTTTTAACAGATAATAAGAACGGATAACTGAAGTACACGATGAATGAACATAGGTGTACTGTAAAAGTCAATCTACAAGGGAAAAGGCAATCACACATCCTTATTTCTGGCAAATGGTAATAAAAGGAAGGTAGCCAAAACTTATGATTCACCACACTTCTATTCCAAAGAAATTGGAAGGGGCAATGAACCTTCCAGGAGAGGTTTGTGAGCAAGAACCATCATTTTTATCTGCTTTTCCTACCAGCCAAAAAACATTATCTGACTTTCCAGGTGTCAGAAACAGTGCTAATATATACTACATGGTTGGAGAAACATGAAAATGCCTATCAATCATCAACAGAAAAACAAAAGTGAGGTGAAAAATGTAATTGCCATCAGTAGAGCTAAATTTTACCCAAAAGATAAATACAAGGTTTTAAAAAATTGTAATCTTTCCAAAACTAGCGATAAATAAAGTGCATATGTTTTGATTATGCAATATATCCGATGACATTTCAACAGAAACAAAAAATTATCTTGGAAGTTTTGCATATTTCTATGCAATATTTTAATGAAACAAGTGTGAAGGACTATTTATTTTTATTTATTTGTAAATGTCTTTGAAAGTATTACAGTGAAGAAAAGTGAAAGATTTGTTTTTATATGTCTCTCTCTGGTGCTGTATTCAGAATTCAGAAGAACAAAAATCAAACACTGAATGCTTAAATCAGTCACACCCTACCCTTTTCCCATGAGAACAGTATTGGAAACAAAAAAGAAGGTATATAATTTCAAGTTTTATTCTCGAAAGCCACTCAATTGACAGCTGTTGTACCTCCTTCAGTGTTACTCTCGGCATTTCCTTCTTTGCAATGTTACCACTGAATGTTTGAGGAACAATCTTGTAAGCAGACAGGTTTGGAGATCAGCTTCAGTGAGCAACCAGTGAGAGACCGAACACGGAAGAATGAAGTTTATCTGAAATACAAAACTCAGAGGGTGGCTTCTCTACAGGAGAAGCAGGGGGCAGTCTGTGACAAAGCATGCACAGAACTGTGAGGCAGCTACAGTCATGTACAACTTCTGGCAGAATGACAGTAAGATTATATGCTGTTTAAAAATGGGCTTTGGTTAACAAGATAAAGGTATAAATTTAAAAGAAGGAAAAATGGAAATATGAAGGGTATAAGAGTGTGTCAAGGTGCAGGGTTTTCCTGAGAAACAAATCTCTTGATATGCTAAAACTTATGTGCAGGAAAAATAATTTCAACATTTCATTTCATTTTCAACATTCCTGGAGGTATCTGAGTTTCCAGAAGCTGTAAACATTTCCTTAGGTTCTGTTTGGTTATTGTTAAAACTAAGATGGTTTCTATTTTTAAAAAATGAAGGTTCAGTTTTTTAAAGGTGCTTTACCTTACCTTCTATGCTGGACAAACTGACACATCACAAAACCCTCTGGCATAAGGGACAGGCCTTGGGCACATCTTCTGAGCATGCATTCATTGTGCCTCTGGCTGAGCAGTGCATTCAAAAATCCAACCTGTTTCTGTACTGTGCAAGCAGAGTGAAAGGTTGAGGGTGGGAGAAAAGGAGGAGAAAAGACAGAAAGCCTAATGACAAGGTGCCAGGAAGAAGACCTGTGAAGGTACAGCAGTGAAAACCGTCTGGGTCAAAGTCCCACTCTGTATTTGCTGGGTACATGTAAGTAAAACAGTGAGGGTATCACTAAGGCAGCCCTCTTACCTGATGCTTGGTGTTCTGATTCAACAGCTTGCTGTTGGGCTGATCAGCAACAACCGGATGATCCACAACCTTATGATACATCCAGGCCAGGTTACAGTTCCGTACAATGTTTGTCGGAATTCAGATCACTTTCCAAGCTAAAGGTATGGGGTATTAGCTTATTTAACTTATGCATTCACTCACCAGCTAATACAGGGAAGAAAATCTATTTTACTGTATGTTGACTAGTGAAGCAAACCTTCACTGCCAAGTGAGACTCTTTTCTCCAAAGGCACAAACTAGAACCCCAAAAGCAAAGCAGCTGAGAATCGTGAACAACGTGACATCATGGTTGCACTAGTTTAAAACCTGCCTTCAGGCTAATGTTAATTCCTCCATTATTGCATAGACACAAAGCAGTTTAGAGTCATTTTGCATCAGCTTAATGAATGTAATGTTAAAACACATACTTCAGTGAGTGTGAATTACATGCAGAATAGGCTTCCATCTTTTATCTTTAACTCCAAAACCAGAGAAGGCAGTGATTTTGATGAAGCCAGACTACAGACTGGAAATTCAGCTTAGGTGTCCGATTAAAAGAAAAAGAAAAAAAAATGACAACTGTAACAACATCTGTAATTGATGTGTATTATATATAATGAGACACTAGTGCAACAGTGGTTAGCAGGATAACTTGCCACTTTGACAACCAGCAGTATATATCTATTTGCAACATGGAAGTAAACTGATTATCCCAAAACATCTTTCAAAGAAATCACAACTTGCTATTTTCGCATTACTTTGTAGAAACCAAAATGTCTGTTGAAATGTTCAAAGTCACTGATAAAGATTCACAAAACTTTTAAAATAGGCTGTACAGAGTTCTGATCGAGACCTTGAAGTAAAGGGACAAACATGAAACAGGTTATACTCAGTAGCTTTTGTAACATACTGAATTTCCAGACAGCTTCACTGGTGACCTCTCTCACCTACTGTGCACTCCAGCTCTTTTATGCTGTCTCCAGAACTGAAAGCGTCCTAACATTTCATCTGAGGTGATTCAAGTCTGATTAGACAGGATTCAAATCTCTTTTTACTTAGAAACATGTAAAAGTGGCATGAACGCACTGATGCAATATCAAAACCTGTCTCTTGGTTCTTTTTTGTTCTTGGACACAAGATAAATATTTTGTGAAAGATCATAAATCGTCAAGATGAACATTTCAAAGAAACCAGAGTCATGCTTTCATTGCAATTTCTCTGCAAATAAATTATTTAGAAGAACAGAATGTCATGCTGTACACAAAAAGATGTTAGACAATTCATCATCTTTGTTTTAGTAGGGTTGGCAAGAGGTGTTAAAAGGACCACTTACGGCATAACCAGGAAATCCGGAGAATAAGATAAGAGCGCAAAAAAGAAACTGTTAATTGTGAGTTACAGACAATATTGGCTTACTGCACAGCGGCCACGCGACAGCCACTGATTTATATTCCAGCGCAATCACTTAAGTAATGGAGCGTACGGATGCATGCAGCAGTCAGCCCTCATGCACAGCCACCTCAGCAAGGAGGGAAGCCAGGCAGACGGCAGCAACGTCAAGATCAGACACGTGCCACAGTGCTTCCCACGTGTCCCTCAAGCCAGCTGGACTTGGAGGGTGGCACAGCAGGGCCTGGCACCTGCGGTGTCCCTGACATGGCTCCCACAAGATGGGCTCCCTCTGACTGGCACGGTGTGCCGGCAGGGATGAAGGACAGCAGCAGCACACACTGCTCTCCTGGTACCACAGCTCCTGGCACCTGCCAGATCAGAGCAACACAGCCACCTCCTCTACATACCGGCTAAAGGCTAAAATACTGCCTTTCTGGTGTCAGCTCTACGTCCCGTTTCATAGAATTATAGAATGCCTTGGGTTGGAAGGGACCTTAAAGATCATCTGGTTCCAACCCCCTGCCATGGGCAGGGACACCTCCCACTAGACCAGGTTGCTCAAAGCCCCATCCAACCTGGCCTTGAACACTTCCAGGGATGGGGCATCCACAGCTTCTCTGGGCAACCTGTGCCAGTGCCTCACCCCCCTCCGAGTAAGGAATTTCCTACTAACGTCTAATCTAAATCTCCCCTCTTTTATTTTAAAACTGTTCCTTCTTGTCCTATCACTACTTGCCCATGTAAAAAGTCGCTCTCCATCCTTTTTATAGGCCCAATTTAAATACTGAAAGGACACAATGAGGTCTCTAGGTGACATTTTTGCAGACTAGGCATCATTCCTCAGTTACAAAAGCTTAATGAACCTCATCAGTCATGAGATCTATCATGAATATGTTTTATCAATCACTACATGGAAATGGACAGTAGGGATAAAATGGACTATGACTTCTTTTGTCTTGGGTGTAACTCAAATTGTTCTTAAGTGCTGCTTGTAATGGTCCATAGTGCAGAGCAGCACACCTTGACATCATATGAACAAAACAATGTCTGCAGAGGAGGGCTAAATACTACTATTCTGGTGGGATAATTTAATATCACCTAGAGGCATTGTCTTCTATATTAATTAATGCTCAGGAACTCATAAGGGGAATCCTAGTAAATTCCTTCACTAGAGGACAAAAAACAACCACAAGGGTTTCAATTAACCTTAATCTATTCTAGCATAGATCTTTAAAAATGACCAATGTCATCATTGCTCAGCCTGATACTTACGTTTCATTTGGTTTATGCACCAGGCTACATTTCACTGAATGAATCTATATTTTCCAAAAAGATAATTACCCACATCAACCAATGAATGTTCATTATAGTCAAGACAGAACAACATGCTTGCTTTGTAATATTCTGCTTTGTTTTCTTTTGAAAGAAAATAATAATCGCAAGGCAAAGGAAAAGAATAAAACTGCTAGTACAGTTAATGCAGTTATAATTAACCTACTCCTAGCCATTGACATAATTGTTAATATGTTCTACCCTCTTATTCATAAAGCTACCCCTTGAAATGGTATCGCAGCACATTATGCATTCCCTGGAGCACTACTTTTGGCTTCAGACCCAGTGAACTTAGTTTATCTTTTTTCAGTGAGCTACAAATTTATTAGGCAGAGCTCGCTATTTTCATTTGTGATATAAACTTGTCTGATTCGTTTCCCAACTCTAGAGAAGTGATTTGTCAGCCTTTGGTAAACAAAAGTTACTTTAGCATAGAATAACAGTTCTAACTTACTGACTTGGTTGCTGCCATTAGATAAAGCAAAATTATTGTTTTTCTAGTTGAGTATAAAGTACGCTGAGTGTACTAAAAGAAGATGAAAATGTAAGAAAGTGAAATGATATATTCAGCAAAATAGGTTACTCATATGTGAAGACATAAAAGGAATGTAAATCCACCAGTGTATTTTAGTACTGCACATTAAAAAACAAAAGGTTTTCTTGCTAAAAAAAACAATATATATTTTTTTAATGACATGAATGTAATCTGATTGTCTGAGTAGTGATCATGTTATTTGTTTAGAACTAGCCTTTAAGATCAGTAGTCTTGGAATATATGAAAAAATTGCATGGGATCATATTCCTCACTTTTCACATTTTCTGCTACACATTTGTGTTCAGTTCTTACACAGCATTCAAACAACCCATGTAAATTACTTATCTTTCAGATTTCTTTTTGCTCTTTACCCAGGCCTATAACACATATTTGGGTATTTCCCTTCTTTGCAGGTCTTAAGAAAATCCTCTGAAGTACAGGCCATACTGACAGACTCGGTTTTGTACTTCCAAAAATTCCTGTGCATAATTTTTTTGCAGCATGCCCAAGCCTCATGCTGCATAAGGCTCTCAGCTTTCCAGGGATACATAGCATGCAGGCACTATTATTTTGCCAGAAGCACAATTCTACTACAATTTACCATTGTGAAATGTTAATCTTTCTACAGCAAATACACTCAGCCAAACAAGAACATTTTACACCTTTTATTTGCATAGAAACCAACAGAAAGCATGAAGCCAATTTACGAATTGCACCAATTTTTCCAGCAGTGAGAAGTTCTTCCCTCAGCTCTAGTGGTAAATTGTTTAACAGAGTTTAAAAATGCAAATCAAGTCTGAATCCTACGCTTAATTTTCAAGGGCACTGCAGGAACACTGGAGGATCTGAGGAACTCTAGGAAAAACCTCTCCCCTAAAACACAGGAGCAATGAACTTTATAATTTTGTGTGAAGTTCTTCATAGTGTCTTAGACACCCCAAGCAACACTAAAGCTCAAAGTGCAAAAATTTGTAGTTCCAATCAGTAAGCAAAAAATTCCACTACATAATTCTGTGTCACTGACACAAGAATGAAACAGTACAAAGTGATACTTCTTCTTTCTGTGAGAGTGAGAAATGCTAACTGTACTTTCAAAGCGTGGAAATCTGGCATGGCAGAGAGACATATGCCAATTAGAGAAAAGTAGAAAGTAAAAAAGGTAATAAGATAATCACAAATAGGGGTTCTGGAAGTTTATCACTGTGCATTTGCATCAGGTTTTAAGACTTTCCTGTGTCTTTGAACATTTTGTTGGACGGGTCTAGTTTAAAGCTTCTGTTTCTTTAATCTTTTTAATGGGATGATGATGAACTATGGAGCCCAGAATTATGTGAGAGGTTTTTAGCCTTTCATCCAGCCACTTTCTTTGCAAAATGCCTATTGCCACTGATTACAGCAACCCTTAGCCCATTTGGTGAACACTAGAATAATTTTCCCCAGATCCCCACCCATAACTTAAAAAGCAATCAGCTAAATTAATGGAAGTCTATGTCTCATATCCCCAGTTCTGTTAATAAACTGCTTTCCCTAGTTGTATCACAATTACCAATTTGGACACAAAAAGCTTTAACTAAGACCCACAATACATTTCCTATAAATACGTAATTGCTTTATTCTATGAAATGAAACATAGTATAAAAAACATCCAGAGAGTAACAGAAAACAAAAGAACATGTTGCTGTAGTCATCATTATTTCTTAATTTGATTGTCTAAGAAAATGAAGTTTGTGTTATTGTGCTGCCTGTATATGCCCACACAGGGCTGAAAGTCTGAGAATATACCTGCATGTCTAAACATCTCCAAAAGCATTCATGAGTTTGCAGTCTCTTCCCAGTACTCAGATTCAGCAAAACTGGTCGTAGAGGGAGCAGGACTGGCAATAAAAGTTCATAAAGGTTTCGTGCAAACACACAACTGGATAAAACAGAGACTCCATTAGTCATCCTGCTGGCAATTAACCCATCCGCTAGGGATGTCAGCTGTTATTCTTGATAGATAAACCACCACCTCAAAATAAAGTCAAGACAAATGAAAGCACTGCTTGCAGAATTAGTAACTGCTGTGGAGGAACAGAGATACCGCAATAGTGGGACCACAGAGCTACTTACCTAAATGTAATACATGCAAGAATAATGTGGATTATCCCATTTAAAGAGAAAACATTATGCAATCCACAATGCTATGCCATAAAACTATATTGAAACATATAGTGAGGCAGTCTGAGTATCAACTACAGTTGTAGACTTATGATAATAAGATTGCTGAGGAAGACAGAGGCAATGGCACTAGAAATCTTGGCTAATGAGCATATATTGTGTGCAAGGATACCAAATCATAAGTTGTAAGTGGTTTAATAGCTCACATCAGTGACTAATACACCAGCTGGCTGGTTCACCCTGCACTGACAAGGTGCTGTGGGGGAGACAGGATCACAATGGACGTCTCTGCTCTCTTTTTTAAGGGGATGACTCTTACCCTGTTACTACTGCTTTACTTACACAGTGTCATCGACATCTACACGCACATGCCCAATACGTCAGAAGCCTTGCAAAAATATGAATATTTGGTGAGACAGGGAAGTCATCCCAGCCCTCTTCTTGTTCTTATCAAACCATCTGATTCTTATAAATAGCCATTTCATTTCCGTAAACTAGTAACATTCTCTCAAAATGTTATGCACCAGCAAAAAAAACTACCAAAAGCTGTAACTATTAGCAAAGCAGGAATTCAGGAGTTTACGTAGCACAATGGTGCGTGATCTGGAAGTCTCTGTGCTGGCCAACACAAAATAGCCAGAGGCCTGTGCTAGCACAAGTCTGCCTACAGCGAGGCTGAAGCAAGCGTTAGTTGGTTTGACAGCACTACTAGCCGGCTTCATGCTAGGCTACCTCTTCACTTTCATTCTGATTACTCTGATATTTCAGTTTTACTTTAATTCTTTCCCATAATGGGAAAAATGTAACATCACATCAAATCCATATGCAGATTTGCACATGAAATTAAAGCAGATTTGAAACTAAATACTAACACAGGAAAATGATTTTTTTTTAGTTAGAACTCTCATAATGTAAACAGAAGCATGGGTTACTAACCCATAAGTTCAGCTGTTTAAACACAAAAAAAATATAATTTATTTTGGCAATTTATAGCTCTCCAAATAAAGAAGTCTACTTTTTACTTTTACAGTGCTGTAACAGAAAAAGAATAAAATTATTTAGCAGTTGTCTCGAAGAGATTTCTTCAAGTGCTTATTATACTACATGAATCCTAAGACCTCCAAATGATTTTCCTTACAGTGTATCAATTAAGACAGAGAGTGGAAAATGAGCAAATATGACTTTGTATCAAATTTAATTTATGTCAAGAGTGTATTTAGACAAATTCATTTTAAATGCACCTACAAGTCAATTTATTTTACAGGTTTGCATAATGTTCTTCTAAAAGATACATCAGAGAAAGACGGGACTTCAAGTACACAGAAATTTGCTACTAGATCATGCAAAATACTCTGAGAAACCAAAGATGCATGTAAATCAATATCTAACACACTATGTGCCTCCACTGTCTCTAACTAATGGAAATAACCCTTTATATAACCATCCATTAATGAAGTCTCAACGTACTAACCCATGTGCCCATGAAGTATGAATTTAAGCTAAATGGGATAAACGAACCAAAAGAAATTTATGCGACGCACTCAAGCCTATGTGGTGATCACAGAGCAAATCTAATTCAGAAGTTCCAGTTCCCTGCTGAGATCTTGCTCTAATCAGTAGATTTGACGCTGCAAAACTGAAATAACAAGGTTTAAGTTAAAACAACTTACAGTTTTGAAATTTACTGAAAATTCAGTAACAAAAAACATTACACAGAAAGAGCTTCCCTAGTCCACAGCAGGAGTAGGGAAGTGATTGTCCCCCTGTACTCGGCTCTGGTGAGGCCGCACCTCGAGTCCTGTGTTCAGTTTTGGGCCCCTCACTACAGGAAGGACATGGAGGTGCTGGAACGGGTCCAAAGAAGGGCAACGAAGCTGGTGAGGGGTCTGGAGAACAAGTCCTACGAGGAGCGGCTGAGGGAGCGGGGGTTGTTCAGCCTGGAGAAGAGGAGGCTCGGGGCGACCTTATCGCTCTTTACTTGGACCTTAAAGGAGGCTGTAGCGAAGCGGGGATTGGTCTCTTCTCCCATGTGTCTGGTGATAGGTCGAAGGGGAATGGGCGANTGGATGATCTTGGAGGTCTTTTCCAACCTAAATGATTCTATGATTCTATGAATATAGTTTGGGGTAAAACTTCAGTTTTCAATTTTCTCGGGGAGCCACATCTTCTTTTCGTGCTTCCCAAAACTCCACATCTTTGCAGTCTGGATTCAAGAGTAAAATTTCCCCTCACTAATTCACTGTTTATTTTTTAATTCACTGTATGGTCAGATTGATATGTGTAATTTCATTTGTTCAAGCTGTTTGTTCTTAAGTCCTTTTGATGTATTTTAAAACAAAACTCTTGACACTTACGCTTTCAATTTCCTGTTGCTGAAACAGTGGAAATGGGTTTAAATCCACGAAATCTAACACTAACCACTGTCATGACTGCCAGCAAATGCTTAAGAGTCATCCATAAGCAAAACCAAGGATATTTTATCAAGCTGAAAGTAAATTTCCAGGTAATCTGTCCTTGTCTGGTATGTACTGCCTCAAGGCAGATATCTAAAAACATTCACTTCAAGTAGGCTTGACTATTTCACTGAATAAATGTATATTAAGTAACTGTAAATTAAATATTCAAGTGTAGTTATTAAAACAAGAAATACTGTTTTCATGCTCTGTGACAGGATGCTTTAATACTCAAGAGCATACAGTGGGTAAATTTTATCATTGCAGCAGCAGCAGGAGAAAAATGGAAAAAGGGAAAATTTCAGTTGCTCAAAAATTAGATGCTAAAATCTCACTGAATTATACAAAACTATTAACATAAAACTATTCAAAATGAATGACTGAACAAAAACTCTCATTTAGGCCTGAAATCAGCTCTAGATGGAAGTTAAGTTAGTTTACAATTTAAGGTTATAAAAGCAGATATGTAAGTTGGAGGGAGAACATTTTTACTTTCATATGAGACAAAAATATGTATTATGGAAATTTCAAGGGACACAACGGGCAACACAGAGCGGTGGACAGGTGGCAACAACGACAATCTCAGTAAGCTGCTAAATACAGAACCTAATGCACAGCTTTACTAAGGAAAACCCTTGAAAATAAAGAGAGAGCTTCCGCTTGATGCGAGGGAGAAGAGGAACCAGCAGAGGCATGTAAAGAGAAGATTTAACGTAGTCAGGCCTGGAAGATGACCCTCAGCTGTGACTGTGAATGGGCTTGAGGAGGGTACACAGCATGAGAAAGATTATCTGAAAGAGTCGATTTCAGTGATTGCACAGGCCTGTATGTGCATTATCTAAGTCTAAACACCCAGTCACGCAATGTGGCTGCTGTCATGATCAGAAATGGATCTATTGCAGATTTTCAAATTCCAGTGCTGTCAAGGTTGACATGGGTACTCAGCATATCATGTTTAACACAAACAATAGGTATGTATCTATTACAAATGTATGTGTACACACACATTAGAAACATACACAGTCAAATCACAACAGAAATACTGAAAAAAAGATCGTAACTGTGATGCTCAAGAGACCATCCTCAAAAATACTAAACATGAGCTGCTCCCAAATTATCAATTCTGTCATCCCTTTGAGAAAAAGTTGGCTGAAAAACAAAAATTAAACTTCGTGACAATTTAGGAGGAATATATTTACAATTTAAGACAGAGCTATGCTCTGTATAGATGCATCTGTAACCAGTCACAGAAACAAACATTATACCTGAAGTTTTACAGACAAGTTGACAACAGTCTTTGTAACTTAAGTTGCTTTCACTTCTATCATGACAGCACCTTGTACCTCACTAAAAGATGCTTTACATGTGAACAATATAGAAACATTCTCCACTTCAGACACTTACCATTTCTTCTTCAAATTACTTACTTTTGTATCACTGTTATAATTCTATAACTGCCATTATAGGATTTTTATGAAGATCTCAAGGCTTCCTACCAAGTAAATCTCAGAACTGTGAATCTCAGAAATATTCAAGACTAACTGCACGCTCTCCTGGAAGCAGCTACCACCCAAGAAGATGGCCAGTAAGAACCCAACGCATGGCCTTCCTGCTGCTCACTAACTGCAAACATGGGAGCTTAATGCTTGATGGGCCACAACAGGTAATAAGGAAGGTAAGAAGAAACATTGCATCAGTCATGGTTATGAGAGGAAACAGGGCTTTGTGTGGCACAGTGCTCACTGCAAAGGCAACAAGTGGGTTTCTGCCACAAGCATCTATCTGCAGCGTGTTCGCTGACATAGTAAGAGGCAATGTTACAGCCAATCTTTGTAAATAACAAGGATGTCACCCCAAAAATCTCTGATATGCATCATCTACTTTCTTTTAACAGGAGCACTCCAGGAAGGCAACAGATAGCAGGTGGCCACTCAGATGGAAGGGACTGAGTATAAATCATTTCACACTTCAGAAGCTGTCTTGTGTATTTCAGTAAATCAGACTTCCCAGAATGATGAAAACTGAGCTTGCTGTAGAAGAACATCCTCTCTGTGGCTGAGGAAGACAGAGCTGATTCAGTCACAGGTCATGCCTGCCATGCTCTGACAAAACATCTGCATTCCCCTTCTAAGCAAGTGTACAAAGGCTGCTAGGGAAATCCACAGGAAGGCTGCGATGAAGAATATCCCAAGAACCACTTCTGTGGAGCAACGTACAGTGTGTCCTTACAGCAACTACAGGACTCTGGAAATCTGACTTGCAGACTCTAGAAGGACCCACATCCTAAATCAAAGGCTGCACAGATAGGTGCTATTTAGTATACACTGTTAATCCCAATCTAGAGCTTCTTGCATGTGTATTTACTGTGCTGAATTTGTTTGCATAGTCAAAAGCTCAAAGGTCAAATACTGCCCCTAAACTGCATCCTGAATGTGCCCCAGTACTGCATATACAATTGCCTTGTATAAGAGACCATATTTTTGATGTCTAACATTACTCTCTGGTATTCAAAAGCATATTTTCATTTTTTTCTCATCACTTCTGTATTTCAGTCGGTGTTAAAAAATTTATTTTAAGTAAAAGATGGTGTTTATGTAATTATACCTTCTTTTTAAGCTAACAAAATGCTTTGACGAACAAACAGATGGGTGTTTGGGGTAAAACCAATGGTTTCAAACACACAGTAGGACAGTTTATACATTCATAAGTATAGGTTACTATTACAGATGTGTATTTTTAAAAATAAAGGACTAGCTTTCCTTGCAGTACCATCTCCAACTATTTACATGCTATAAACTTGCAGAAAGTAACATTTAGCTGTAATTGCAAAACTTCAAAGTACAGTATGGTTTTCATGAGCTCTTGTGTAGATCTTTTTTCCTGCACTTTAAATGCCTGTAGAGAGATTCTATATGTAGAAAGATCTAAAATATTTTTCACCATCCAGAGAAGATAATTCTGGTGACATAAAATGAAGAATGTAAGTTAATCTTGTGTATCACTTTATAACTGGAGTAATATCAACACATGATCCATGAAAGCAGCCTCCTTCTCATCCAAGTCTCAGAAGTAGAATTATCATTTAGAAAGCTCACAATTATAATTTTACACATTTACAGTTGCCTTTAGAGGTGGTTCCAGCTATTCGTTCCAGCTCTACTTGCTGGAAAGGAAGGTGCCCAGACAATTTTCCTAAGGAAATTAGAATTGTGAAATGAGATCTATAACTCTGCTTAGTCCCTACAGACTACTGTAGAGTCTATTGTAAAAACAGGAGTGTGTATGAAGCCCAATTTATTGCAGCATTTATCTTGAGCCAGATACACATGTTTATACAGGTATATACATGTATGTCAGGGCAAAAAGAAAAGAAATCCCGATGATGCCACTTTTGCATCTCTCCTAACATGAAACAACCTGAGGGCCTCACCAATTTCCATTTTTGCATCTTTTGTCAATCTCAGATAGCCTTCAGGACCAGAGCATCCCAGTCACATCCTCAAATGGGAAGTGAGTGGTCTAAGGATGCAACTGAATTCCTGCTCATGAGGTCCTGCTTTAAATATGGGGAACTTATGGGGCTTTGGGGGAACAGTGACAGAGCCACAGTCTTCCCCAGACATTTCTCAAATGGACAGAGAACATGCTTCTGGCAGAGCTCCTCTGCATGAGTAGCAAGTCCATATTTCAAGGACATATTTCAGTTACTGAACAAGTGCAATCTTCGGAAGCACAACTTTCCCCTCAAGAACCCAGACAGCAACTCTCTCATCAAACAACTTGCTTCTGTTCTTCTTACAGTTCTTTGTCTGCTTTGTCTAAAAATGCAGCTACTCACCTTTTCCCCTTTTCAAGGGTCATATATATTCTCTCTCTATCACAGCATAAAGAATTCCAAAAGCACGCCCACTGCATTTTTCTTCTTCTTTCTTACAGTCTAAGTAGACTTTTACTACTGCAGTAACTGATGGTCTCAGGCTTACAGTCCTATGGCCATTGAAGAACTAACTGTATAGAAGGCATACTGCTGTATATATATGGTGGTCAGTACTACTATGCAGTAGCTAGCAGGGGAAGTGTTTTGTCATTTTGGGCTTCTGTGAGTTAAAGGTGGAAAAAAAATCCATAGTGAAAAACATCAAAGTTCCCTATCAGTACCCTTAAACACCTACTATCATTCTTTCTAATGAACAGCTGTATGTGACATCTTATCTGCATCTTAAAACACAGAGGTTGTCACTCTACCTGCTGAGCAGTCATTACTGATGCCCTTCATAACACTGAAAGTCATTAGAAGCTTCTGCTGCATTTGGTAAACATTTCATTGACATAAGGAAAGTTTTATTTAAATTATTTCCTTTAAGAAAGAAGTAGGGAAAAGATGCTTATGGGTTTCTTTAGGGTTTTAGTGTTGAGATTCAGAGAATACCTCCTGGCTGTACCACTGATGTTACCATAGTAAGCACCTCTAAGGTGAGGAATTCCCATGGAAGTATCATCTCTCCCTGTATGAACAGTTATAATGTCTAAGGTCAGCAGCTGTACCACGTCTTGTTCTAAGAAAGCACATACAGCTACGTTCACCTGCATATGCAGGCCAAGTTCCTGACTGTGATTTCCTATGACAAGTTATCATAGCTTGTCCCTTCAGTACTACAGGACACACACCAAGTCTGCTCCTATTTCTCAACTAGCACTTCAAATCAGGTCTTAACCCTTCCCTATGGTTGCTCACTAGAACATATATTTGATTCTTCTATGGTATATTTTTTAGGAAAGGCAGGCATCATGTTTCTTCATAGTGTTTAAGAAAATAAACATCTACTGAAAATGAACACAGGATAAAACCATCAAAATACATTCCTGTTTGAATCTACCATAGCAAACATCAGTGTAAGAAAAACGTGTTAGAAAATAACAATATGATGAGGTAGGTGCCACATTCTGAGAAATGCCTCTTGCAGAGGTGTTGATCTGTATGAACTGGAGGAAAACTCTTCCCCTAAAACATAGCATCCCCAACATAGCAAAAACATAGCAAAACATAGCAAACCCCCCTGTGTGTCAGGCGCTTAGTAGAAGCTGTACCAGGCTACAAATTCCATTTTCATAGATGCAACAGCCTCCCAGGAGCCTACCCAGATCACTCTGGTCAGATTGTCTACTTACACACAATCAGACTGTCTTGTAACCACTGGATTCATGCTGAAATAAAGAACTAACAAAACATGTAGTTTGAGCTCGTATTTCACCCCAAAAGTCTTTCTCCACTACTCCACTACCCACATCCTATACTTTCTTCCAAACATCTCAGCCACAAAACCTAGTGGCTGAGGGATATGAGATTCAGCTCTTTGCCAGGCGACCCTTTATGAACTGAATGTTCTCCCGCTTTGTAGGCCATTCAGCCACACTGGATCAGATTCCCTTAACAACGTATTCAAGGATTGGATCCTTTGATATGTAAAACATTTCCCGAGTTTTACTATCATCCCCACCCCTGCCTATCAGGAATCTGAGGGATATACATATATATCTCAGATTGACAGGCTTCTTCCTTAACTAGACATATCAACCAAACTGCCTGTTGGTATCTTTCCTGCTTTGCAGAATTTCCCATCTTACTTATGATAAAAGCAGTAGCTGTACATCAATACATCAATTATTTAAAGATTATGATCTTTGGCACGTTATCAACTTTCTTTATAGAAAACATTCAGTACAGCAGCAACATGACAAGGTAACTGATTGGACCAAGAAACCTATGTAGTCCCCCCTCAAACCTGATGTAATAAGGTCTACAGTGTCATAGCCTCCATTTTAAATCTCATTTTTAATATATTCAGATGATACCCCTAATTCCTTATTTCCTTGGAGAAAAAAAAAAAATAAAGTTTTATCAAGCCAAACTATCATTTTTAGACAAAGATGAGCTAGTTCAGGGTTGAAACCTGAAAATATACCTGCAAGTAATAAGACTTAAGTATGGAAAAAAAAAGGGGGGGGGTCTATATACAATGTATGACCTTAACAGAAAAGGTCCAATTAATTTAAGTAGATGCTGGATTATGTTTTTCTAATCTGCCAAAAGGGAACTGGTCCCCCAATTTTCTTTCCTTTACCATTTCCCAAAATGCTTTTCCACAAAAAAGCATGCCTTTGCTGAGGTTAGACAATTGCAGCTAATATATAATCATGAAGGGTAATTATAAAAACCAAAATCAAGTCTGATTTCAAAGAGGAAAGGTCATGGGCTCATTCCTGTAAACACAGAGTACACAAAGAATAATACATTAATATTAATAAACAACTGTACGTAAACACACAGAAGCAAAGCACAAATAACTACAGAATCTTGGACCTGAGAAAACAATCAATTGGATGTAAGCTGTACTACGTGAAGAAAATAAATAATGTTGCACATCAACCTTAAAATTCTCATTTCAGGAAAAAGTATTGTAATGTCATTATGAAAAGAGGTAATAAGAGGTACATAAGAGGGCATGTTGAGTAGGTGCACAGTGATACATGGGAATATCAAATCACCATTAACAAATGGATTTCTCCGTTAATCAAAGCACACATTGAATGCAGTCTGTCTCTCAGAAATAGGAATTAAAAAAAAAAAAAAATTATAGGAAAACTTTGCAAAAAATATATAGCTATATAAATGGTTTTGAGAACATAGATAACAGTACAACAAAAAGAATGCATAATCACTGATCAGTGAGATCAGCACCCCGTCAGGGGAAAGCTATTGAATGTAGTAAAAATAGAAGTTGCTTTATGAAACAGATTAATAATCTGAAATTTAGGTAATTTTAATTAAGACATCCCAAGAAAATAGCCCAGACAACCACACAACTACAAAAGACTGTAGCTTGTGAAAAGAAGCATATGACGAACCATTACTACAGATGCTTAAGAATTAACTAGCTGGAAGACTAATAGCATGGTGTATTTGTGCATTCAGTTATCCAGGAACATCTTTCCCAATCTCAGTGATTTAAAGAAAAATGAAAGGTGATAATCTTCAGGTGCTGTCATGAATTCTATATAGTTTGCTTAACAATGTCTAACACAGTTACAGCAAGCTTTCTCCAGAAAAATTCTTTCATGAATGTCACTGTATTTGAGAAGTTGCCTCAGCTGAAGAATCAATAGAGTAGTTATTTTTGCACTTACATTAATAGAGCTGCTTAGTTTGCCAACAGGGAGCCCTGCTACTAACTGCACCCCTGACAGCAGCCAAACATGTCATATTCATAGTGCATTAACCGCTCCGGTTTCCTGGAACTATAACCCCAGCTTGCTTTTAAATCCATTCCTCCTTGTTATTAAAGCCTAATGCTGATTTTGAAAAGAGTACTTTTTATTATATATTACACTCTGTGTTCATAAAGCTGTTTCATAAAAAAGCAAAACACATAATGTGTAGAATTAGAATGAAGGCACTCCAATTTTTAAAACCCATAGGCCTGATGTTGATTCCTATTCATAAATCCATCCTCAGTGAAGAGCTCTGTGCATGCATTGGTGTGTGTTTTATTAGATGACAATAACTGCTCTGCATGGACTGAACCTATATATATTGCCTCATAAATGTTTGCCATTTAATAACTGATTAAAACAGGTGTACAATGAACTGTTTGTGAATTCTGCTTTATTTAGGAACATTCAGCTGTAATACGAACCAATAATGGATAAAGGCAGGCAGCTGTGTGTGATGAAATCTAGAGCTGCAGGACAACCATGGAGCCAATGATTTTTGCCTTCTTTTGCATTCATTCAAAAAAAAAAAAATCTGATTAAAGTAGATTGGTTCTCAAAGGCTGTTCATAATATATATGAAATGATAAGAGAGAGAGGAGAGATGCAAGCATAATTCTAATTGCTTTACTTCTTTAGGGGTCAAAAGCAAGCCAAAGAAAATCAATGTCCATTTATGTAGGAGAAGCTGAAACATACAGTTCATTATTCACAACTGTTAGAATAGTCAATCAAAACACTTTGCCATGTAGATGATTAGAAAAAGCTATCTCACATCATTTTGAATGATGATATATTTAGAAACAGCAAAGCATTTTAGAAAAAGAACTTCAGAAACAATTATGCAATTAAGAATCAGTGTTCTTACAGTACAGCAAATGTTAACAACTATATTATGGATGAATATCAAACTTTGAGAAGATTTCCAAGAGCTTGGTATTATATCTGTTGAAATCACTGAGAATTTTACATTAAATTCAATAAAAATAGCAAAATAATCTTTACACTGAGGGAAGTATCAGAGGGTGGGATTACTCTCACTGGTCAGATTCTGCCATCTGCACAGGATGATTTCAAACTCCCTTTAGTTTTTGACAGAAAGGGGAAGAAAAACAAATGTCATCAACAACACTCCCATTTTTACTTCTTTACAGATAGTCATATTGTTTTAAATAAATTTAGAATTAAAGATAGAGAGGAAAAAGTCATGTGTTCTGCTCTATTCAGTTAAATGCGAGTCTATTTAAATAATTTGACCAGAAGTAATGTAGCATTGACTTAAAGAGTCATTTCTAACATCTTCAACAAGAAAGTCAGTATACTGTCCACTATTTGAAAAAACAGTTTGTGCTTGAACAACAAAAACAAAAAAACAAAAACAAAACAAACAAAAAACAACTTTAGCATAGTCTGATGAGTAAACTGTTCCTCTGATAACATTATCTCAGAAGCTCCAAGCAATGAACGCTTCAGAAGTGCTTGATGCCATCAGCTTTAAAAGCACATCTTTGA
Source organism: Anseranas semipalmata (assembly GCA_013399115.1). Taxonomy (NCBI): domain Eukaryota; kingdom Metazoa; phylum Chordata; class Aves; order Anseriformes; family Anseranatidae; genus Anseranas; species Anseranas semipalmata. The sequence goes on along the minus strand of VXAA01005564.1, from coordinate 96,466 downwards.
AAGGACATCTCACCAAACCATGCAAGGAACACCCAAACCTAACAGCAAGCAGCAAATATATCATAGCAAAAATAAATAAATAAATAAAAATTCCAGCAACCTTGAGATTAGATCTAGATTTTAACTATCTGCAGAATAATCAATTGAACCAACAATCAGTTGTGCTCATGGCGACTGAAACCATGAGCTCTTTCACAGATTCAGTTTCAATGCAGGTATAAAAGCAGGAAATCATCAGCGCCCTTACCTCAGCCACATCTCACACAGGAATTTCAGTGGCCATTGAAATGCACCCTGTGAGCATCAGTGTTGGACTTTAGCTCTGTCTCAGGGCTTGTTCCACTCTAGGAACATCCATGTCCATTCTCAGGGCAAAATGGACTTGCTGTGTTCAGCTCCCAGCAATGGGGCACCTCCTGCTTTTCACAGTGAAAGGTACAGCGCAGCCTTCCATGAACCATCCATGCCTCATCATTAAGTCATTCTGAGCACCGGAGTGGCACAGCAAACTTTGTACAACAGTATCATTTACCCATGTTTTGGCTTTACAAGCAAAGCCTCTCATCTTTTAGAACAACTGCACATATGTAACTAAAACCTACTATTACTCTCACAGTAGTATCACAATGAAGAGCATTTAGGTTTTTGTCCAGCACCACCCAACTTAAACTGGAGAGCAAGTCATGAAATTAATCTCATCCCAAACATTTTTCTTAATTAGTCTCCCTCTACCCATTACTTTAATAAATTGAAGAGAGCAAGTCCTCAAGGAAGAACCCAGTCCCTGGCTCCTGTACCTCCAGACTCATCACACAACTGCACGTGCCACCTCTTTTGGCCAGCTTCAGCTAATTACTGAAGATAAAGCTCAGAGTCCCAAATGACAATGATAGCCACATCTGAAGTGCACACGGGAAAAAAGCTTTGTTTCCATATTATATAGCTCTTCATAAGGAGTAGACACATCACCCACTAAATCAAACTCTGACGATGGACAGATGTCTCCCTTTAGCAATTAAATATATATGTGAATGTCACTGACAGGGCTTCCACTGCATTCCTGGTGTTGATTAGAGCATTGAGGCATAATCTGTTTTTTTGTTGTTGTTGCTTTGTTTTGGTTTGTTTGTTTGTTTTTAATGTATACTTCCTCTTTCTCTCCGTTCTCCGATCTGCAACAAGAATGCAGAAAATTTAGGCTGGCCACAATGACAGTAAGGCTTTCTGACTCCTCCAGCTACGGCAGGTAAAACTCAGGGCAAATACAGAAGGTCAGCTGTGTAATCATGCTGAGCCAATGTCACAGCAGACTGTCAGAGGTACATGTTGATGCAGCAGCCTTAAATTGGGATTCAACCCACCCACATCCAGCTCTCCCTCTGGAAACCTGAACAGAAAGCAGAGCCATGAGAAGGACCAAGACCACACTTTAAACCCATTTGACACTTATTATTTGCTACAAATCCTTACCTTTTTAACAACGCACGCAAGCAAACCTGGCAATGACTACTGGTAAGGAATACTGGCAGTTTCACAGTTTTCCTAGGGGCTCAGGCACAAGGACCAGTGCTAAATTACGAGCATGAAGAAATGGTACTTACTTGAGCACTTCAGAGTGAAGAACTGAGAGCAGACTACAGCTCTTTTTAAAATATATAAACATAAATATATAAATATAAATATATATATACTTGGTTTAAGACTGACAGAAATGACAGACTCAAGTGGGTTGGCCTGACTGGAAAAACCTTGCTTAACTGTTGATATGTTTAATTTTGCTTACAGGGCTTTCTGTCAGTTCATGAAAGTTATGCCTGACAAGCCAAACAGCACATCTGAGCACATACGGAAAAAATCAGGAAAGAAATGTAATGTCTGAGCTTAGCCTGAAATTTCTGAATCAAGTCAACATCTTCTCTATTAAAAGGATTTGCATAGTATTAAAATAAAAATGCATACTGTAAAGTTGAATATACTATACTTTGGAAATCCCTGATTCAAAAGGTACAAGCAAACTGTGATACAGCACCTTAAAGAGAATGCTAGAATAGCTTTACAGTAAACGGTATGATGGACACTCTTGAGTTCTTAAAATTCAGAAACACACACATTTCAAACCAAACTGTAAGTATGCAGAAAGGCTTTCTGATAAGTTCCAATTCAAAGATAAAGAAAATATGTGAAGATAAAGGGTTTTGATTAGAAGTCGTCGCTTTGTTATTTTACCCTTAAAGACCTCAGGTCTTACCTTCCCCTGTCAAGTTTCTAACAGAAAAAGAAAGGTTTCTTTTCTTCTATCAGACTCTGTGAAAACTTGGTCTTTTGGCCACGTAACAGAATGAAAAGCTGGCTGTAAGTGAAAGTCTGGAGCAGTATGCTCTTTAATTCAGTGACGGGGACCATCATCAGATTATCTCATAGCTATGGGACAAGATACTGCAAAAGCCAAATGATACATCATTAAAGTATGCTTTCTTCCTCTCGAGGCAAAGAGTGAGTATAGCATTAGATTAATTTGAAGAACTAAAAATAAAAGGAAGAACAGGGCTCTGTCATAAGCATCAGAAGCGGCAATGCTGATATAATTTTTAAAACCCATTTATTTATCTAATCAGGTATAAGCAGTTACTTATGTTAGTTGCAGAAAACACCAATGTAATATATAGCTCAAATGACTTCAGATCAGTGCATGCTTCAGTGTTTTATGATCTCCCTTGCACATGCCTAGTGAAAGCCTGCCACTCTGCAACAGAGGAAGGAATTACTCCAACAAAACCATAGGTACACTTTGTTAAAAATTATACTTTTTGGATATGACGCAGAAGCCGAGTGATTTAAGTAATGGACAGGTTTGTGTCCTGGCGTCTTTCAACAGTTATTCTAATTGAGCTTCACATTATCTCCAGGGAGTCAGAAATACGAACCACAGGAAGGCTCTCCTCAAACTGCACTGAAACCGATGACATTCCCCTCAGCCTGCTTACCCACAGGGAGCTCCATCCACCATTACAGGAAAGGCTTACTTCACCTTTCTGCTATAAACTTGTGCTGGTTACACGTTCACAGCACTGCCAAGCCAACAGCTTTTAATCCTATTAGTTCTGCATCTAAGTAAAAGCGTGTCTTTCAGCCCATAAAAAGACCTGCTCCTGTCGGCAGAGCAAAGTGCCTTAACCTGGAAAGCTCTGAGATTGCTCCCCCCAACTTTGCTAGAGATCTCACTGATTAGAAAAAGAAATATCCCAAACTCATCAAATGTTTCGCACACACTGACATTTCTGCAGGAGCGTATGCTTCCAACGCTGCAACTTACACTCGGCTCTGAGTTATTTCCCCAAGTCTCTACACACACACCCACACCGTGCCCAGTGCCTCTGCTGAAACTACCACACTCACTGGAACTGTCGGAGCTCTCAGTGAAATGTCAGAGCTGAGCTATAAATCTGTGTAACTGCTTTTATTCTGCGATGCTTTCGTGTTCGAACAGAACGTACATCAAGGTCGCTGTAAAAGATTGTAGTTTTCAGGCTCAGAGAGAAGACGCCAAGGAAATCGATACGAGCAAACTTAATTAAACACGGTCTGAAGTTCTGTCTTCTCCCAAACCAGCGCAGAATTCACCTCTCTATCCCCTGCTTTTCAGAGACTGGTGTTTCGTAGATATGGGAAGGCAGGCTGCTTGGCTTATATGCTATCTGTGCTGAAAGGTGAACAGGAGAATTCATTCTCCCGTGTGTGACAGCTCTGCTCTGAGCTCTTTGAGGTTTTAACGGGAGATTACAGACCCACGGGCCTGCTGCTTTGAAGTGGAGCTCCTCCGAGACCAGAACCAGTCCCCTGCCTGCAACCCGTGCTCTGCGTGCTGAAATACATTACGGCCAACTTTTTGTTTCGTGGCAATGTCCAGTATAGCAATAAATACCCAGGGGCTAAAAGCAAGCAAACAAACAGGACAAGACAAACCATATCCTCACAGCAAAAGCACCTCAGAGAGAATCCCCAGGTAGGACACAAGAAAGTTAAGGGCATCAAAATCAGAACTCCGGTTTCACCGTCTCCGTCCGTGAGCGGGTCTGAAACGCTCACACGCAGCCTGCCTCCCTCCAACAAGAGCCACCGACGGAAAAAGCAGTTCGGAGACGCCGACCACCCGGTCTCAGCGCAGCACAAAGGAAAAGGCGAGTTACGGGAGCGCCCGCAAGGCTCCGCTCCTCACGGCTGCAGAGCGGGCAGCGCGGCACCCCCGGCACGCTGCGCTCCCCCGGCCGCCGCTCCGCGCCGCAGCACCCCGCAGAGTTGGAGCGGGGCTCCCCAGCCACCCCAGCCCCACGCCAGCCGAGCGAACACTGCCGCCGGGCCTCCCGCAAAAGCAGGCAACAGCCGCAAAAATAAAAAAAAAAAAAAAATAAAAAAAAAAGAAGTCACTCGAGACGCAGGTAATGCAGCGAAAAAGCGGCACTTACTTGCCTGTACGCTACCGCCGGGCGACCTCCTCTCAGCTGGTGAAACGCTGTGCCGCTCGTCCTCCTCGGACCGCTCCGCGCTATTCCCAAAATATTTCCACCGGGCGCCGGCACATCTCCGGGCTCACTCGCAGCGCGCAGGGAGCC
>VXAA01005564.1:71064-91305 GCA_013399115.1 Anseranas semipalmata | reverse complement strand
CCGGGACGGCTGCCCGCCCGGCTCTGCTCAACTTCCCCCGCAGTTTCTCCTGGCTGCCTGAGCGGGGAGAGAACGCTTCCAGCCCCGTCTCTGGAAGAAATGTGGTGCCGGGTCCGTCGCTCTGCCGCGCTCACTGAGTCGCTGCCGGTCCGGGCTCGACCTCTCCCCACGCTGAATTCAGCCCCAGCCCCTACCCGGGGCTGCTCCCCCACAAGCCGCACCGCAGCCCAGCCAGGGCCGCTCCCCCGGGCAGCCCCGGCGGGGAGGCGGCACAGAGCGGGGGTTCCCCCCCCCGTGCCTCCCCAAGGGCCCCTGCGTGCCCCAGCCCTCCTCCTCCGCACGGCCGTGCCCTACGGGAATCGCCCTGCCCGTCGGGCAGCGCTGAAACGGCGGGGGATAACGGGGCAGGGCAGCGAGAACGCGCACACCCGTACGAAGGGAGGCCGGGGGGAGCCCCTCAGCAACCCGCCCCTCCGCGCCGGCACCGGGTGCTGAGGGCGCGGGGAGGGAAATCCCGCGGCTGCCGCGACGGGGGCCCGGCTACTCCTCGGCTTGGGGCATTGGGGCAGAGCCGGCCCGGAGGGTGCCTTTGCTGGGGGGCGGTTAGCGTTGTTTTGTTTTCCCGTACCTGCTCTGCTAGCCCTTCTCTTCTCAACTGTTATTTAGGCTTCGTGGAATGAAAAGTAATTCCCTTATGAACCTTACAGTTAAGAGGTCTTCTTCCACCAAGCTGTTGAAAACAAAAGTGTTTCTGTTCCTTATGAATTCCTTTTATAAATATTAACTTCAATAATGTGCAGTGAGCCATTAAGGGGGGAAAGGATTTAAAAAGACATCTTCATGCAACCTAAATGCAAAGATAATAGAGTTGTTCTGAAGAGTATAGTTAAGTGTTGAGTTGATAAATGCATGAGAATATGCAGTGATAGGTTTCATGCCTAATTGAACAGATTTGTACTTCAGTTCTCATCTAGAGATACAGATCTTTATTTTTCCCTGTTTCTTAATACTGATTGATGTTAACACAGTTCTTGATAGCTACGAGCTAACCAAGTTATCTGCCCTATTGTGGTTCTCCTGAAATATTGAGTGGTGTGAACTGACAGTTCTCCTGACAAGATTGAAAAAATAAATGATTACAATTATACATATATTAGGACTAGGATGATTTAAATGCATGTCTGAGAATTGAAATAAATGAAATGTAATGAACTGAAGACTATTCCTAGTCAAACAGAGAAGTGGAGCCGTAACCCTCCTTGCTCATGCTCTGTGGAGAAAGACAACGCTCAGCCCTTGAGAGCACAGCCTTTAAACAAGGCGTATAAGAATAATCTGTTATGATCTGTTAACTACCCTGGCTAGAGCCAATCCCACAGTAGATTTTCAACAGGGACAGCCTCCCCTGTGTTCACTATTGAATCCACCTTCACATACCGCTCTAAAACCTGTGTATAGATAAACTGATACATTCCATGTTCCCCCTAGCTGTAGGAAGAGCCGTCATCTTTCATGGAGACCTATCTCCTTCTTCTGAGTCACAAGGAAGAGTAGGATAGTCTATGTAAGCAAGAAAGATTCATTTTCACAAGAGAAAGATGTTAAAATTTTCATTGCAAGATTTTTCAAACTCTTCCCGTGTTTATTGGAATACATACGTGCTAGTTACAACTTTTGTAAGCAGTAAGAATATGCTGAAGATGAACTCTACCAAACCAGGTGAAAAGTGTGCATTTTTTAATTCTTATAAAGCTGATGCCACATGATTGTGTGAAATATGTGTGACTGCCAGTTTTACACAAGATTAGAAGGTTAATTTTGTATTGCATTGTTGCTTTAGGCAGCACAAATGCAGCACAGGATTCTTACATAAGCAGAAATCATATTTCAGCTAAGCTTAGCATGCAGTCAAGAAGATGAATTAGCATTTAAAATCAGAGTGGGTGAGCCAGAATCGTTTTTGTGTAATATGGGCAATTTTCATTAAGAAGTATCACATAGTAAGCTGGTAGTAGGTTGGCATGTGTTGTAGGTTCTGCAGCATTAGCAGACTGACACCACTTGAGTCGCTAACACGGATGGAGTGACAGGGGAGGAACAGTGTTAAAAAATGAAATAATAGAGGCTAAGCATGAAGAACAAATGGCATTGTTTAAAAAGGGGGGAACAAAAGGAAGAATGTCACCCAACAAGAAAGCAAGTGGCATCCTTTGTAAAAGTGTATTGACTACCTATCTACAAGAGGTCACTTGTCCTCTTTTCCCTTAGCAAAATTATTACAGCACTCAATATCTTGTTTGTTTGTTTGTTTGTTTTTCATAGCTAAAGTATAGTTCACTTTAATTGTGGGCAACGATTCTGGCATTTGGCAACCAAGTACTGGTGCATATATCTGTCACACATGGCCCTCACTGTGGAGGCTCTGGGAATTGAACAGGAGAGAACTAGGGCCTTAGAAAGTGCATGGGGAAAGAAACTACCTGTAGTAGTGGAAAATTAGGATGAAGATATAAGAAGAACATTACAGATTATTTGGAAGTGGGGGAAAAGCCTTTATATCCAAAATCATGGCAACAGTTGGTTTTCCATTCATGTAGCAGGTCTTAGCACATCTGAATACATCATGGCTATCCACTGTTATCTATTCTTTCCTTGACAGAACCTAGCTCATTACCAATCTGAAGCCATCAAATATCAAATTTTAAGCCAGCAATATCAAATACACTCCAGTCTGCAAATGAAGGCAAGGTATACTCCTATTTTGTGCAAGAAAATCTGCACCAGAAACCAAGCATGGTTGATGTTCATTTACAAATACTCTTTTTGAATGGCAAAGTGCCTTAACTAGACCTCCAGATATGTTTTTAATTCTTAGAAAGTATTGAGTCTTATTTTATTCATGTCAAAATACTCAATAAAAGGATATTATCAGTCTGTAAGAAGATCTTTTTAAGCAGAATATCAAACCAATGGAAGTGAAACTCATAGTAGCAATGGGTTTTTCATTGACACTATCAGAACAGAATTAATTTATTTTCAATACCCACTTTTGGAAAAGATAGCAATCAGAATAGCAAATGTAGCTCTCTCAAGGACAGGTATCACAAGTTTTATAATAAGTAGGTCACAAGGTCATCTATAAGCATCAAACTCTTGGTACTCTCTATATTAAAATACAAATGCAGAGTACCTTCCCAGTTTCTGTATTATTTTTAATTTCCGTTCATAGACTGGTAATAATCCACACAACTGAGTCCAGAAAAGTTTATGAATATATTCTCTCTTGTTTCCCCACATCTAGACTAAACTTAACTTCAAGTAAATACTTGATTTACCAGTATCTGGCACATATATAGAATAATGTGTCATTTATCACCATGACTTGTAATCTGAAAATCTGACTGGGGAAATGATGGAGACCAAAATAGCCTTTACAGTCTGTGGGTGGCTAAAAAAAGTGTCCCAACTTCCACAATATTCCTTGCTGCTGCGATTTGTTTCTCAAGAGCTCTTGTCAATCCATTTAAAACTCACACTCACGTAGACCCAAAGAGAGTCATGGGGGTTTGTTCAGGCTGGAACTGAATATGCTTATACATTTAAATCCCTCTTTTCACATGTAAACAGGATATTAACAATTCCATAAATTCTATATGAATGTTACTTTGAAATTCTGAGCTTTTCAAATCATTTCAAAGCTTGGAGAATTTAGACCCATCTACACTGAAACCAAACAGCAGAGAACCTCAAAGGAGCCAGACTGTGAAGTTCATGGAGTTAAACTCATTCCTTAATCCCAAAGCTTACACGCAGCCTGTACATCATATTCAGTGCTGTTGTTATTTATGCCAGTCTATAATTGGCTTGCATCTCATTAACGGGTATTTTTAATCTGTAAAATAATTTGGATAAAATTATAAGAAAGGATTTTAACTAGTTTCAATGAAATTATCTGTGTTATCTGCCTTAGTAATTAATTTATTAAAATCAGTTATCACAAGGGCAAGTAACAAATCACAGACTATAAATAGTAGAATCTAAGAAAATTATCAATTACTTTTTTTCTGTATTATCCTCACTAAACAAAAAAAAAATTATCTATGCATTATCACACAGAAATTATCTGGTTTCTTTGCCAAACGAAGATAAAATTGCCCTCTGTACATTTAAAAATCAATTTTACACATTGCGAAGTTCAAAACTTTTTTTCCCTTTGGAAACCAAATAACTGATAAAAGACAAGTATTCAAAAATAACTATCTTAAAGACTGTAGCATTTATAAGTCTACATAAGAAAGCCAGAAAGATAAAAGATGACTGAGGATGTAGAAGAATTTATTTCTTCTAGCTTCACAATTTGAAGGTGCTATTTAAAAGATGAGACAGTAGAACTCAAATATGAAATGTCATCTGCAAATGATATCATTGATTATAGTATTTTGAAATATATGTGGATACAGCTACACTTTATAAAATGATTGCTATGTTCCTGGCATTAAAAGTCATTTGTATATACTTACTTGAGAAAATTTTTATGGGTAGAATAAAAGTTGTAGCTTTGCCAGAAAGTTGAAACATGAACCACTCTGCAAAGAGGTGTTAAGGCTTAGGTACAAAATTACAGCTGTTACAGATAATCCCTGACAGATGGGTATTAGAACATGGTCTGCCCAGCATTTCCAACCTGGCCCAAGTGTCTGCCTATGGGAGGATGAAGAGAGCAATGACTATTTAATCATCAAATGCTTTCAGACTGCTCTATGTTTTGTTCACATGCAGTCATAGCTCACAGTCAGGCAGAGGGGATAAAAATGAGCTGCTTCTGTGGCTGTCAGAGAAATGGGTTGTGGTGCTGGCTATGGGCAAATGAGGCAAGCCTTCCAGGCTGAAGCCACCACGGCATCCCTCTGACCCTCCAATAGAAAGGGCAGTTGCTTTAGATCAGGCCTCCCTCCTCAGTTGCACAACAGCATCGTGGTGCTCTATAAAAGCACTGGATGGTGAATTCAGTGTCTGCTGTAAATGCAAAAATGGCTGTTTCACTGTAGAAAAGGATGTGGGTGTCCCTTGGTATGAGGAACGTGATAAGTGTATGTAGGCTGAGCACTGTATGCTGATGTTCAGTATACATGAAAAGGAAAGTTCACTGAACCTAGCCTAGATTGACTATTCTGTAAAAACTAGGTAGTTTTCCACACTAACTACCACTACTAAGCAGTTTCATTCCATGATGCATTTAGTTTGAATAATCAGCATTGCTCTTCCATCACGTAAACAGTCTTGAAGTTTGGGGTTCTTTTTTTCCCTTCTCCTAGCCATGGATTAACAGTTCACAGCTGTGAAAGTTCCCATCACGGCTGTGTGCTTCTCCCACCACACTTTGGTGCCAGCTGCTGAACATGACAGGGTTCCTCCTTACATCACTCTCACCGGTCCCGTTCTCTAGGGCTCAGTGACCGTGGGCTCTGCTCAGCCCCCACCTGACATTGCACAGCCCTTTCTCTCTTTTCAGCACAGCCTGTCCCTACCTCTACGTCTTCTTGATTAGCTGTGTGTCAGAAAATGCATTGTATACCACCTGGGTACTTTTCCATGGCTTAGCCAGGGACCAAAACAAAGATAAAGGGCAATAGCAAAAATACAGTTAAGAGAATGTTTGTGGGGTTTTTGTTTGTTTTTGGTTTTTGTTGTTGTTGTTGTTTTGTTTTTCTTTTTGTTTTGTTTTTTTTTTAAGCAGACTACCTGGTCACAACAAACATGGTTTTATCTACTATGCTAGCTTGCCAGTGATCTCCCACAAAACCTAATGTTGTCTGCTACTTCTCTGCTTCAGTCTGATACAAATAACATTACTCGCATAGCTTCATAAGGTTCCCTGATCCGTACCTTGGAAGGAGCATTCTTGGGATCACATCTGCCATGATGTGCTGCTCCCAAACTCCCAGATTGCTGCTGAGAGCTCTGTAGGACATGCACCTCCATGGACAGTGTCAGGGTTCTGCGAGGGCCAATGGCTCCCTGGGGGCCAGACCGCTACAGTGACAAAGCCCAAGGCCAAGATGGGAAGACAACCCACAGATCAGCATCCAATTCAGCAAGGTCCATAGCCAGGCACAGGCACAGTTATGAGAGACCTGCAGACAGACCAACCTACAATGTGTGCCTGTGTCCTACAGCAGGGACTGTGACCTGGGCAGAGCTGAAATGTGGTCCTGGGCCCATGGGCAGGGGTGGGTTGGGGTGCCCAGAGGAGACTGGGCAGGAACAATATGGACAGGTAGCACCCTCAGGGCCCTCCTAGTTCATACAAATAGAAAATATACTTCTGTAGATGAATGCATGTAACTACAGTGAAGCAGGGGCTGCCACTTTTCTGAAGTAAGCCTACACTAGGACATTCTTACTGCAAAGTTTTTCTGTGCTGTGTATGTGTGTACCAGATTATCTCTCATTACAAAAACATGAAGGTACTGAGATGAAGCTCCAGCTCTGATACAGCATTTCCCAAGAGTTGTTGATTCCAGGGCAAAGTAAGCCCTTGTGCAATTCCAGCACTGTTTTGCTGACAGTTATACAAAAACACCCACACCATCTTATTCAGAAATCATGAAATTAGTATTTTTTTTTATTAGAATAAGAAAGACTTGCACAAAGTGTTTCTCATTTTTATACAAGGAAAAACATTTTTACATGGTCAGAAAAGAAAGGCCAAGGAGATTGCACCCGCTCTGGTAAACTAGAAGGGAGAACTGGTAACAACAGGCGTGGAGAAGGCTGAGGTACTCAACAACTTCTTTGCCTCAGTCTTCACTGCCAGTCAGCCTTCCCACGTCTCTCGTTTCCCTGAATCTGTAGATGAGAGCTGGGGGAGCAAAGTCTCTCCCACTGTAAGCGAAGAGCAGGTTCAGGACCTCCTGATGCAACTGAACAGCTACAAGTCTATGGGGCCCGAAGACATGCATCCCAGGGTCCTGAGGGAATTGGCTGATGGAGTTGCCAAGCCATTCTCCATCATATTCAAAAAGTCATGGCAGTCAGGTGAAGTTCCCAGTGACTGGAAAAAGGGAAACAACACTCCCATTTTTAAAAAGGGTAGAAAGGAAGACCTGGGAAACTACAGACCAGTGAGCCTCACCTGTGCCTGGCAAGATCACAGAACAGATACTTCTGGAAGCAATGTTAAGGCACATGCAAGACAAGGAGGTGATCCGAGACAGCTAGCACAGCTTCACCAAGGGCAAATCGTGCCTGACCAATCTGGTGGCCTTCTATGATGGAGTGACTGCATCAGTCGACAAGACCAACCAATGTCATCTACCTGGCCTTTGACACAGTCCCACACGACACCCTTATATCCAAATTGGAAAGACATGGATTTGAAGGGTGGACCATTCCGTGGATAAGGAATTGGCTTGATGGCCGCACCCAGAGAGTAGTGGTCAAGGGCTTTCTGTTCAAGTGGAGACCGGTGACAAGTGGTGTCCCTCAGGGGTCCATCTTGGGACCAGTGCTGTTTAATATCTTTATCAATGACATAGATGATGGGATCGAGTGCACCCTCAGCAAGTTTGCAGATGACACCAAGCTGAGTGGCACAGCTGATACAAACGAAGGAAGGGATGCCATTCAGAGGGACCTGGATAAGCCTGAGAAGTGGATCCACGTGAACCTAATGAGGTTCAACAAGGCCAAGTGCAGGGTGCTGCACCTGGGTCGGAGCATTCCGAGACATGAGTANACTGCGTCCAGGTCTGGAGCCCCCAGCACAAGAAAGATGTGGACCTGTTAAAGTGGGTTCAGAGGAGGGCCACAAAGATGATCAGAGGGCTGGAGCACCTCTCCTGTGAAGAAAGGCTGAGAGAGCTGGGGATGTTCAGCCTGGAGAAGAGAAGGCTCTGGGGAGACCTCCTTGCGGCCTTTCAATACTTAAAGGGGTCTTATAGAAAAGATAGAGAACGACTTTTTACTAGGACAGATAGTGACAGGACAAAGGGGAATGGTTTTACAGTAAAAGAGGGGAGATTTAGACTAGATGTTTGGAGGAAATTCTTCTCTGTGAGGGTGGTGAGGCACTGGCACAGGTTGCCCAGAGAAGTTGTGGATGTCCCATCCCTAGGCCTGGTTAGATGGGGCCCTGGGCAACCTGATCTAGTGGGTGGCATCCCTGCCAACGGGGCAGGGGGGTTGGAACCAGATGATCGTTAAGGTCCTATCAACCCAAGCCATTCTATGATTCTGTGATTCTATGGTACCTTTGAAGTGTTCCTTTGGAGATGCAGTCAGCGGCAATGAAAGCAAAGAATGAATTCAAACTATCCACCTCTACTTGTCTTTCACGGTAATTATTTGTCTTTCAAGTATTACAACTCTATAAATATTATATCTTTCTGAAATATATATATTTTTTTCACAGATGTAAAATGAAGGAGGGTATAACCTTGGTAGTTTTTCTCAATGTTATATAGGAGATCTGTTAAAACTAAGAGTGACACCAGTATCTTAGTCCCAGATCAGTGCTATGGTCTTGCTGCCTGCAGTATTCTACCCCTTCCTGGAGGGAACTACACTGACCAGGGGCATCTGTGGGAAAGCTTTAGCAACACTTCCAAACACAGAGGAAACAATATGACTGTCTTTAAATATAAATGTAACCAATCATTTTAGCAATTCATGTAATATAATTGCCCCACATCCTTAGTAATTATTTATGTGGGAAAAAAAAGGGCAGAAAAGTGTTGCTGAGTTATGACTTTAAAATCTTGATACTGCATTTAATATTCCATTTTCTCTAGAAACAACACGTATCCCATTTTCTGCCATAGGTGATTGCAAGTTGAGTTCAGATGATTAGCCTCCCTCTGAATTTCAAATGTGTGACTTTTGCAAATTTTACTGTATTGTGCCCAGTAGCTATTCATTAGCTCATAAAGACACTTTTCTTTCCTTTGTTACAAATATTTATGTAAAAATAATTCATTTATTCCCTTCTGTAAACATTTAATTATTTTAGTAGTCTTCTGTTACCATAATAAAAGGTTAACAGAGGAAAAAATAAGTACTATTTAAATAAACCATATTAAAATATTTATTGCTTTCGGAAACGTAAATTGACTCTTAAGAACATTTTGATCTTATTTCTCCCTTAGTCACCTCTCAAAAATGATTTGATATTATCTGCAGATGCGATGAAAATAGCCATAATTTAATACATACGCAGTTATTAATTACAGCTTGTTCATGATGAAAACAAACCACTTATCAGTATGCAACAGTTGGACATTTTAGTTTGCAAAGGTTATTTAGCCTTCAACATGGTGCTCAGCTTTAAAAACATGATAGAGAAAGTAAAAATGCATATCAAAGCAATCATATTTTTCACTGCAGATGTTACTGGGAGACAAAGTATAAATGGGTCAGAGATCTGTCACAAACTTATGAAATCCTTAGCAAAACCTGTCATGGTTAGAGTTGCATGGCTATGAAATAATATAAATTTCTGTTATTTTTTTTCCAAGAGACACTGGCCAGTTAGTTAGATTTTATGCCTATATTATTATTAATATTTTAAGGACATTAACTCTGTATTTTGCTTAATTTTTAACAGGAAATATTTGAAATTGGTGTTGAATTAACATTTATTTTCCATTATTGATTAATAGCTTTTAAAACAAACAAGCATAAAATCCCAGAATTTGCATAAAAGTTGATAAAAAGGGAGCTGAGTTTTAAATATATGCAATGCATTCATTTTATAAATTAAATCATTGTGAAATTTATCAGTTATATCAGACCATAAATGGGGAGAAAGTTCACTTTTATTTGGCAGGAAATGCTGTCTTGTTGATGTTTTAATAAAAGTAAATGACAACAAAAACATAAAATATCTCAAAATTTTTCAGAGAAATATAAATACAGAAAAGCTCTTTTAAAGTCAATTGAAACTTTTATAATGTTTTCTTCTTTTACTCAATATAGTGAATTTAGAAACTATTCCAAAACACAAAAAGTCTATTTCCTATTCTCATCATATCAGTTTTTTCCAATGCTTACTTCAAAACACAATTCTGTCAAGCTGACTTGATGCCTCTGTGGCTCACCACCAAAGTGCTTTTGATACATTGGCTTTTCAACCATGGAAGCACTCTACCACAAAAAATAATAAAAAAATAAAAAATAAAAAAATCAGACATTCTATTTATAACAGAAAGTCTATGTACTACTTATGCAAAGCTGCTTTGACTGATTACCATCTGAATCCAAGCTAGTATTGATGGGTGCTGATATATACCAAAGCTTCTCTGTGCCCTTGTATCAAACTGAAGCCTGGAATAATTCCTTGCAGCAGCTACAGTACAGAAGCTGATGTACAGCTGCCAAAAGATAAATCATTTACTTTCAACACCTGTGCTGCCTTCTTCCTAGAAGTTTTACATTAGCATGCTGGCTCCCTGTCTGCAGAGAGAAAAGACTATCTACCTGAAGCCATTTAAGGGATAAAGAGACACATTCTCTGAGAAATACTCAAAAAAAAAAGTTGAAGCTGAAACATGGCAATTCTCATTATAAACCTTATTTCTGATAAAAAGAGAGGGGTTCAAGGAACTGCCACATACATAAGATGTTCTTCTTGTTCTTCCTGGTACGTCAGGTAAAAGTGTCTGGCCTTTATGGTTCTCTTGTCTAAATTATGTTTCTTGCTTGTGGCTTCCCCTGGTCACAAAATGGTTTAATGCTCCTGGATCACAGAGAAGAAGCACTTAGGAGATACTCCACAGTCTCTTGTGATTAAGTACTCTATTAAAACTACAACCCAGACATGAAGATCCTGTGGAGAGACTCTGAAGACTGACATTTGGAGCTGAAAAGGATCTTAGAAAACCTCTTACATCTGTCTGACAAACTGAGATTTATTCCCATCGAACTTGATATTCTAGTCTGGGCAATAATCCAAGATCTTTCATGAAAGATGAGTTCCCCGAAGCCTCCTTAGTATTGCTAGTTCTTAGATAATGGGGCTTAAAGTCTCGAGACACCCTGAGATCTTTCAGCCCTGAGCTATTCCCATGTTACAGGCTTCACTAAGCTGCATACTTCGCTAATAGTAACACTCAGATGCTGTCTTCTGTCTGATTTCTTTTGATATTGTAGTCAGTGAATCTCTCCTGTCCACTGTTGCTCATTCAGAATGTGAAAACCCGAACATTTATTTACATGTTCTACCCAGCTATGTGTGAGACTCTAAGAAGGAGAGAGCAATAGTAAATTAAAGAGCTGTTTTCAGAACTAGCGGTAATAATAGTAATATTTTTTAATAGCAGATGGCAAGTGTCATAGGGAGCTGTGTGCATGCCTGCACATACACAGCGCGAGTCTCTGAAAATCAGCAATCAAAGCTCCTAATATTCTGAATGCAGGAAAAGATTGTAATTGTAAAAGAAGTCTGAGAAACTGAATGCTAAATTTTAGTGTTGTTCTCTCTGGGTGTTTTTAATTCAAATGCAAATAATATGTAACACCATTGCATAAAAGAATGTATACAACATAAAGGTTATTAGAGGTCTGAAGAAAAGATTTTGTGTTTCAATGATCACAGCATCAGGGTCAATTTATGCATCTATGTATTGTATATCTATGTGCAAATATCTTTCAAAAAATCAAAATGCCACATAGAACAAATTGAGCTGGAAATATTCAGAATGTGTGGAGTTTTGATACAGAAGTTCTTTAAAAAAAGTATAAAGAAAAAATATATTAGACTCATGGCTGTTATGGGCACGTTCTTTACTCTCACGAGCAATCCTGCTCACAGGCTCTTGTGAGCAGCCCCCAACATCTGTGAAGAATAGACTTGATTGCATAATTGCATTCTTATTACTAGCAATATATATAAAAAAGGAGATAAAAATGCTCATTCTTTTGAAACTTCCATTTGCATGTTTCTTAAGTGTTTCTAACAACATGCTTGTATTTATAAAAGGGCTTTTGAAAGCAATGTCTGCTCATCTAGCTCAACACTGATGTAGGCACCCATAGGTGTATCTTAGGCAGACTTAATCCTTTCAGATTACAAACTGGACAATCATTTTGAATTATCACTCAACATTTTTACTGTGTGCTTCATAAATCAATCGCACCAAGTCCATTAAAGAAAAAAAAGTTGAAAACCCTGAAAAATCCCAATTACTACTGTTCCTTTAAATTAGTGATATGAAAGGCTGTTTTTATCAATTAGACATTTTACAGAAAAGTCATTCAGGTTCATTAAAGAGCTCCCTATAATAAAGCAGTACTAAAAGAAACAATTCTTAGTCTGGTTTTAATTTAACAGTACTTAAGACCGACTAAACAAATAAGTAAATAAAACTTTGTTCCTTTAGTGTGTGTGGATTAGAATGTACAAATTGCTGCATTAATATTTTTGCACTTGTTAAAAATTAACAGGAAAGCCCATAGTTGTTTCTATGTTTTTGACTCAAAGACTAATAAAGTCAATGGAAAGATTCCTTCTCCACTTATACTTAGTTGCCTGATGGCGTGGATGAGGGAAGTGTTAGTTTACTGATGTATTTAGTTTGGGGATGAAAAACCTCGCACCATGTTATAAGGAAGAGGGGATTAACAGGAATCCCTCACCTCTCATATTATTTCCCTGATTTCCAAGCAACAGACTTCTTCCTGAATCAAAAAGATAACATTTTATAGTCAAAATGAACATTTCAAAAGAATTTCAATTAGTAAAAATGTCCAAAAGGTTTTGCTTTTGTTCTGAAGTGGAATGGAAACAAATCCCCAAATCTCAGTAGTTGCTGTGAAACAGAATTGTTGTCAGCTCTGCTATTACCCACAGAGGGCTTCGGATCAGACCCATTATCCCTTTAATCTCTTTATGTCTCTCCCATGAGCAGAGGACAAAAATGAAAAAGGAAAGCCCTGTGCATCAGTGACCTAGATCAGACTACTGAGTTAGCAGCTAGAACAGGAAAATACTACTGCTCAAGTCAGCCTTCTACCAACAAGCTATGCTATGCTCTATCAGTAGATAAAGGAAAAAAGAATGCAAAAAGAAAACAATTAATACATACATATATATACATACATATATATATATATAAAGGAAAATAATATGTGAATGTCTTTTTTCTTCTAGAAAAATGCATTTTACAAATATGTCTATTTAGTGGCAAACTCTGATAAGCTGGAAGCACTACTTCTGTCTCCCAACTCCCAGTATTGTTTCCTAAAAATCTACTGAAAAGAATATAAAGCAAAGCAAAAGTCTAGTGATCCAAGTGCTTTGGAACCACTTGTGAAAGGAAGGAATACCATTCGTCCTTCAAAATCGAACAGTGCTGGTTAACTTACAGCCAGGTTCACAGCCACTTATAGCTATGCCTGTAATTTACTGGCCTAGCTCATTGGCTTCTGTGTGGGAAACACTGGTAAATATGTGTGGGAATTACTGACAGATGTCTAGCATTTTGTGACACTTTTCATTCTTAAAGGTCTGACAATCGTTTGTATATCTTTGCTACACACATATGTGAATTGAGTCACCAGTCATGGTGACTGTGACTGTTACACTGCCTGTTAATTTTTGGTACATAAAGTAAACTCTGTGGTAATTCCTTAAACTTAGAAGATAAGGTGCTCCCAGATCGCCCATGAAAGTTTAGCAAGTACTGATTTGTTGTCAGTGATAATTGTGCATTTATTACTTTGATATTTGATAAGCACAGAGAAAGGGATGTAAACAACTATAGCAGGAAACTGGAAAATTTGCTGTTAATACTGTGATAATAACAAAGAATCACAACCGTCTTTATATATCATTTTCAAAACCTGTAAAACAATGATAGTTCATCCTTAGATAAAGGAATTGTATGTGCAGAGTACTCTAGAACTCTATTTTCATGCTCTGCTTAATATATGCTATACTCTCACCTCTTGATCTACTTGCTTAAAAATATTAACAAAATTAAAGTTGCCCCATTTTTGTGCCTAGAGGAGTAATTCTGCTTCAGATGTCATAAGTGATATCTGTTGTCCCATAAATGAGAAAATAGCCAACATGTTACAAGTCTCTTTAGAAAGGTAGCAAATTTGAATACAATTGAAGTCTCTCTGTAGATAAGGATTTTGCTTATTAGAAAGTACAAAGAGATAATGAAACAAATAATTCATTATCTGTAGGTGTAATAGGAGCAATAAATAAATAATATCACCAGGAGAAAAAATGTGCTTTTTTTGATTATGCACATTGCCCACAGCTTTAAGCAGTATGTGTGCTATCAGAAAACATTTTTTTTCGAATGAGCAATATTTACCTGTATCACTATAAAAGCCAGTCAAGACACACACACGCATACGTCCATACACAGATAGCCATACACACAGGTGCATCTCTATACATAATGTTCATGCACATAGATGCAAAAATATCTATGAATTGCATATTAACCCCACATACATATAAAACCTTTTGCAGCCTTGAAAAAAATATTCCACATACCATTATTGTTAGAAAATGCCTGAGTTATCCTGAAGTTACACTGACAGAAAATGAGATGAACCCCTTGACTCTTGCTTTTACTGCCTTCCAGTTTAACCTTGTAAAATGCATGTTGCATTTACAAGGTTTTACTGTTTCTATTTCTTTAAAGAAAGAAAAATGCCTCAGCCTACCTGCTGTCAAGAGTGCTGTAGCAAGTGCACTTAGGCTATGTCTAGACAACACAGCAGATAAGCATCCTGGCATGACTGGGGTGCTAGTCCTCAGACACCCCAATCACAGCCGTGTGATGCTGCTCCTCCATGGCCTCATCACTCACATTCCTACCTGTGGGGATGAGGACGTAGGGGAGGGAGATAAGGAGAATAAGGTGATGGTGCACTTCTGGGTTTGGTTCGGACACCCTCTGGGCTCCTGCAGTGCAAGTCTTGGAGACTCAAATGTTCCATATCACCGTAGAGGTTATAAAAAGAAAAACACTAACAATGTTTATCTGAGAAAAAATCTTTTATTTAAGTGTGTATGTATGTATGTATGTATTAATATGTATGTATTAAGTACACATTGTCTTAGGCTCTCAGAATAACCAGAGTCATTTAAAACCAAGATCTGTATTCATTATGTCACATATATAAAATTTGGTGTCATTTTCATATATCTTTTGATTTTGAACATTTACAACAATCTAAACACAGCCAGGCAGAAACTTCAAAATATATCAGGTGTATTCACGCAATATATTTCAGTTTCACCAGATCACAGGTTTCAAATGGAAAATCATTCCATTAAAAAGTTTTTCTAACAACATTACTATCAGTATATGTTAATTATTATACAGCCAACAAAGTGGGTCATAGACTCATTCCTGAATGAGAATCCCAGTGGTTCTCAGAAGAACCCATAATATTACTTAATGTGTTTAAAATTACCAAAATAATTTATTTTCAAAGCTTCCAGAGCCCAGCAATATATATGTGATTTGGGCTAGAATTTACAGAGTTGCTACTGTCTAGATAGGTACTCAAAACTTGAAAGTCAAAAAACCCTTCCAATTTATATGAAATCTTTTATAGATACAGGCCACATATTTATAAACAGTATTTACTATATTTAATGTCTTGTTTGATCTGATTTGCTAACTGAAGTATCGCGCTGTTGCCTCATTCCATGTTTGTTAAGGAATCAAAGTCCAATAGAAATAAATGGTAAACCCAGAAGACATCTTGTCTCAGGTTATTAGTTATGCAAAATCTGCAAATGTTATGACCATTCATGTTCAATAACGCAATTTTTTTTAATGATCTTCTGTTTCAGGATAGGGCTCTGAACAATTCCAAATGGAACAAAAATAAAAAGAGAGCACAATCTGATTGATTTAAACTTGTCCAGTGACATAGATCAGCTTGACTGAGCATGGTTTATGACTTTGTTATGCGACATATGCTCTACTTTAATTTCAAATGCACTATTTTAATTTAGGGGAAGCCTTTTGTAGAAAGTACTAGTCCCTAAGTCCTTACCCATAAGGCTGGTTAAGGCAGACTGCCTAAATTACATGAGGATAGTCTATGTCTCAGTGCACAGAAACACTCCTTTTACTAGTACAAGCAATTAAAATTGAGGTACTATATGACAGCGGTGAAAATGTTAATAATTAGAATCCAGCAAATGACTGCTGTATCTTGATTTAGATCCCTGTGCAGACACAAACAGCTTGAGAGTATTTCAGATTAAAGGTAAGGGGAAAAGAAGGAAGATTTGATTTGAACCTTTTGCCTTTGGAAAAACGGTGGTGGAAGTAAGAAGATGAATAGTCTATTTTTTTCCTTAGGAACTTGCCAATAGAGGTATTGCAGAAAACTCTAGAACTGTTAGTTAAATGAATCATTAAGAATTCAACTTCAAGACAGGAAGTTAAATTTTTCCACAGACACTGAATAATCAATACATGCCCAAAGAGAAGTAGATGGCATTAGTCATAAGCAGCTATAAGTTTCTTTGCAACAAGATGCAACCAATCACAAAATACCAGCTACCAACTAGAATGATGTGGATGGGAAAGAATAATTGTTTTTGGAATGAAAAAAACATGCCTTTCTATAGGATCTTCCTCCCATACATTTTTATGGAGACCTACCAAGAACTTAAAGAAACAATCCTACAAGTCCTTACCAACAGACAAAATTTTAAATAGATGACTACATTTCTGAACCAGGGTTGTTTACATCATTCAGGTGAGAATAAACCCCAAGATCTGTAGGATTTGGAACTAGAATGGCTTCTTTCCTTCTAGTAAAAATGGCAAACTGCCATTAGACTGGGTCCAGTGTGAGGTACCAAATGGTTCACTTTCAAAGCAGAATACATTATCTCACAGTCACTCAGGAATTTCTGGCATGAAGTAAAACCAGAAATGCATATACAGAGTTGGATTAAATATGCATAAGAGCCTACAATGTGAAAAAAACATTCTTTACACCAACCTATCTTGCCAACATCTTTTTTAATTTCAGCACATATACATAGCTAGCAGATCATAACAGAGCCTGATAGCAAGACTGGTAAGAACTTTAACACTCAGGGAAGAGAAAGAACAAAATGAATAATCCCATTAAGATTGTAGGAGATAATGTTATTTCTCAAAAGTTGTGAGAAGGTTGGGTGAGCAATAATTACTCAACAGTAAAAGCCAGATTACTTTCAACTGTAGCTGCGCTTGATATACCTAACTTTGAAAGCAAAATACCTCAGCAGTAGCCTTTCTTACTTACTTCATTAGTTTAGGAAGGGTAACTCAGTTTACTGTGCAAAATTTGGTTCTCTTGTTTTCACGGCTATAGATTGTGTTGCTATTCGGTAGACCATAGAAGCCCACCTCCCCATTCTTTGTCCTGGGCTAATATTAAGAAGGGAACACAAATAAACATAGTATTATACTATTAAATGTATATATTAATTATACAGCGTTTTTTAAACAGTCTTTGAATGCCATCTTTGTAAAGACAGGCAAATATAATTAAAGCTAATCAAAAAGATCTTTCCCATGTTTCCAAAATCTGCAACATGGGAAAGACTCCGTTTTTCACATTGCCTAAGGATGTTAAAAACTTTAGTGCAACACAAAGTACTTGATCTCTCACATTCCAGAGGGGAACCCTGATTGAGAAGTGGCTGACTATGCTGGGGTGGCTTCCTCAAATCTGAAGTGCCATCTCAAATCTGACAAATGATGATAGTGATATGGTCTGAGATGATCTGATAAACTGATACGTTGTAAAAAGAAAACACTTTGGGAATTCAAAACCAGGTCTTCTTTATTTTCCCCTTGACAGCTATGAAAGTAGAGGGTTGTGAATGCACAGTTAGTTTTACTCCTGTATAAGAAACCAGTTCATTGAGATGTTAGAAATAACAGACTCAGTCCCATGACAGTTATGCCGAAAACCAAAATTTCAGCTCGTATCTATGGAATGGATGTTTACTAATCTGTGGAAGAGAATTTTACTGTTTGTCATCTAAAGCTATAAAGGGATTTGCAAACATATTTATTTAACTATAAGTATCTTGTTTGTTGTTTCCAGAAACTAGCAATTAGGACAACAAAAAGGCATAACAGAGTGCCTGGCTACACCTGTCTGACTCCAGCGAACCGACTACTCTGGTGATAATGTGTGTTCAGTGTGGGTCTGGTGGCAGCCAGGGTGGAACACATTCTGGAGGATGCAGGTGCTCTCATCTCGTTTCTGCCTACAATCCACTCTGTACCAGGGAGTCCACACATTCACTGAGGAGACCAGGATGAATATGTCTCAAGCTACTATTGGCTTTCACAAAGAGAGGCAAACCGATCCTGACAATATCAAGGCATAGAAGGCAGCATCTGAACATCATTTAGGTTACGTTGCGTTTTCTGCATCATTCAGTAATTTTACCAGCTGTTTTAAACTGTGAAGATAAGGGGTCCCTGTGTAAGATATGTTATCCTGGGGTGAGATATTGTATTTAGCTAAAGCATCTGTGCTGCACATGGAATATCAGTGATTTCTAGAGTGAGGATTTCAAAGAAAAACCCTGTATGTGCAAAAGCAAATAACTGTGGTAACATATATCTCTGTGTGGTTAACATTATAGTGACTGTCCTTGTCTCAAAGCCATTAGAACATAAATGCTTGCCAACCACCGCTATACTGATACAAATAAAATCTTTCTTTTTATCTCAGCATTCTCAGATATACTTTATGGCTAACTGTTGGAAAATTCAATTTCATTGTGATTCATCTGCGTAATATTCCATGTTACTGTCTGCTAACAATGCAAATAGCTCACATTTATCATGGCCTTCCAATCAAATTAACAAAAATGCTGAAGTTGTGGAAATCAGTGTTTTTTCCAGAAACATTTAGGAATGCTTGTCACACACTTAGTTTGCATTTCTACCACATGAGGATTTTGAAATTCTGTTGGCAAGTATGGATGTAATCTATTGCTGTTTATAGATGCTCAAAAAAGGTGTTTATGATATGAAGGTAATAGGTGCCCTGAAAATAGTCTCAAGCAGACAAATTGATTAAAGTTGACTTCTACAAGCAAGCAAACAGCGAAGAGATTGAGTCATTGGTCTTAATTTTAGCACAAAGTCATGCTATCCAGGAAAGGCAAGAGGAACTTTTGTGTGTAGAAAGGGTAGGGGAAAAGAGCAGAAGTGAAGCACTCTCTGAAGAATTAAAATATGAATATGCTTCTGTACCTAACATATGTATCAAAAACAAGAGCCAATCTGGCTGAGAAGATGATGTAAGGTAATGTGCTATTGAAAATACCATAGAGTGAAAAGCAAGAATAATGATCACTCTGGCACCTAGCAGTAGTCCAGAAAGCAAAAAAGCAACCATGAGCACTGGTAGTTTTGATAATACGCCACATAACTCATTTTAAGTCTATGTTACGTATTTTGTGTAAATGCATATCACTTATTTGTCTTTCTTTTTCTTTTTGTGCTCTTTTTCTCTCCTTGGGGTGTTTCTCTTTTTCTACATGGTCTCAGATTAATCACAGAATCATAGAATCATAGAATGTTTTGGGTTGGAAGGGACCTTAAAGATCATCTGGTTCCAACTCCCTGCCATGGGCAGGGACACTTTCCACAAGACCAGGTTGCTCAAAGCTCCATCCAACCAGGCCTTGAACACTTCCAGAGATGGGGCATCAACAACCTCTCTGGGCAACCTGTTCCACTGCCTCACCACCCTCTGAGTAGAGAATTTCATCCTAATATCTAATCTAAATCTACCCTCTTTTAGTGTAAGACCATTCCCCCTTTTCCTGTCGCTACACTCTCTGACAAAGAGTCCCTCTCCATCTTTCCTGTAGGCCCCCGTTAGGTACTAGAAGGCCGCTATAATGTCTCCCTGGAGCCTTCTCTCCTCCAGGCTGAACATCCCCAACTCCCTCAGCCTGTCTTCGTAAGAGAGGTGCTCCAGCCCTCTGATCATCCTCATGGCTCTCCTCTGGACTCGTTCCAACAGGTCCACGTCCTTCTTGTGCTGGGGGCCCCAGAGCTGAATGCAGTTACTCCAGGTGGGGTCTCACAAGAGCAGAGCAAAGAGGCAGAATCACTTCCCTCGACCTGCTGGCCACGCTTCTTTTGATGCAGTTCAGGATACAGTTGGCTTTCTGGGCTGCAAGTGCACATTGCCGGATCATGCCAAGCTTCTTATCAACCAACACCCTCA
>VXAA01005564.1:51860-70600 GCA_013399115.1 Anseranas semipalmata | reverse complement strand
GGTTATTTTTCCCCTCTTCCAGTCAGTGGGAACTTCACCAGACTTCCACGACTTCTCAAATATAATGGACAGTGACTTAGCAACTACATCTGCCAGTTCCCTCAGGATTAGTCTTTGGTCCTTTGTACAACTTTCCATTTTGCCTGAAATCTTACAGTAGCAATGAAAATGAAGGAATGCAATGACGTGTAAAAGTAAATATTACATATATATATATATATATATTTCTTGTTACATAAAGTCAATAATTGCCAGGTAATGGAAGGACATGTTGCAAACAGGTTGGAGTCAGCTGGACTTCAGTGAGTCCGGGTTCAGCTCTGGAGGCTGGATGAAATACATGCATGTTTTAAAGTGCAACTTTCTTTTTCTTATATTTCATGTTACAAATTCTGTAAGTCATCTTATCTTAGATTTCGAAATGATGATATTCTGCAAGACACCTTCCTACCTAACAAACATAGCAAGAACAGGCTATATTTGAAATGCTGTTTTGGCCTATCTGTAGAGCTAGCAGCACGACAGAAGATGTCAGAATTTTGTATGAAGGTATTTCTAGGTCATTTTTTTCATCTGCAACCTAAATATATTGTGTATTAATCTTTGTATTAACTATTAGATTTTTTTTTAAAAGAACACAGTTATATTGGTACAATGACAGGGCCTATTAAGTCTGGAGGGACTAATAACTGAGATGTGGTCTTCATTCAAGCTTCCTTTTACTGCTGCAGAATAAATTACTGCAATAGCTTTCTCTTTGTATTCCTAAGCAGCGGTTTACACTAGTGAAGAGTGAGAAAAGCATCATTTTGTATCATCAGCTTGGGCATGGTTTGTTCAGGAGGTTCCTTTCAGTCAGCATTTTGGAAAACAATGATTCAAGCGCAGCTGCCTTGACCCTGTGCTCTGCTTGAACATGATCTGAGCGGGCTGTGCATCCCCACATCCTCACGTGCTCCCATGCCAAACCTCACCTGCATGGCACCTGCCACGTGGACATGCTTCGAGTTCACCGCATAAAAATGCTGCTGCTTTGGGTGGTAACACAGGCCTTATATTTTTTGGCTCTTTTCAAATTAAAAAAAAAAAAAGAGCACACAAATACAGAGAACTGTGGTGTAGGATGGCAGTGTCAGTCCTTGAGGCCCACAGAGGACCCACAGCCAAAAGTTTCACAGTTCAGCTGCAGCTCTCAGCCTGCGCAGCCTGACAAGGGTGCGCGGATATGCACACTCTTTAGGATGTGACTGCAGAACATAGGCCTCAACAGGCCCTGGTGGCCTCTGCAAAAACATTACCAACAGTTTTGCTGCCCATTATTTAGATTACAAAACAGTATGTTGTACAGCTCTGTTTGAGTCTCTTAAAGGTATTATGTTAAATAATTATAATAACATAAAAGAAAATCTTGTTTGTTTTTCCTCTACTTGTGTGCAGGATATACATACCAGCCTGAAGACTTCCACATGGACTTCGGCCTTGGTGTTCAAAGATTATTTCACTCTTTTCACAAGTTGTTCTCTTCCACACATTTCATTATGGCTGGAATAATGCAAACGATTGTCTTCGGGATCCAGACCACTGAATCACTTCCCTCAAAAAGTGTGTTTTTATTTAAGTATCTCACTGAGGCAGCTGAATATATGCTTGTTCCTGTTCAGCCAGCGCTATATTGAAACAAACAGACTATTACGACACTTTAGTAGCATTAATTGTTTACTATCCTTTGCTCCCCCAAGGTGACATTACACATAATATCCATAATATTACAATTTTAGGCCCCAGTTATATACTATTACATAACAGATGGCGTGACCTCCAGAGTGAGTGTGGCCAGACTTTGCTGAAGTCTACAGCTTTACCTCAATGCCCAATAATGCGTGATAAATTCAATCCTAATAACCAATATACTACATTCTAAGCATTAGTTCCAAGTCCCACTTGCATGCCATATTTTGAGCCATGAGTTTCTGTTTTGCTGCTGCTGTTACTGTTTTGTTTAATTCTTAGACTAAGTGCATGGTTTGAGCTGATTATCACAGGTAGGGAATAGCGGCAGTTCAGAGCTGTGAGTTCTTGGCTGCCCTGAGTATTTAGTCATTTGTATTTAATTTATGCACCAAGAATCAGAGGTAACTTTGAAAATTTAGGGTTAATCCTCAAAATGCTTTTTTATCAAATACATTAGAGTCAAACTCAATAGAGTACATCAGCAGCCCCTTCTAAAACATAAATTATTAAAAGCTTCAGGTGAGTCAGGGTAATTCACTCTTTTCACTGCAGCATAGTCAACGTTTCAAAATATGTTGAACATATTTCAGTTGGACTG
This sequence comes from Anseranas semipalmata, assembly GCA_013399115.1. Taxonomy (NCBI): domain Eukaryota; kingdom Metazoa; phylum Chordata; class Aves; order Anseriformes; family Anseranatidae; genus Anseranas; species Anseranas semipalmata. The sequence goes on along the minus strand of VXAA01005564.1, from coordinate 68,271 downwards.
ACTATGGCAATGCCTGAGGCTTCAATAAAAACTCACAACTACAAGACGTGAGTGACACTGATGAATTCACTGGATGACAGTCTGAAATGAAGAACAGAGGTGAAATTTCAAAATGTGAAAGGTTTCCAAATTTGTGTCTGTGTCTATTAATACATCTGTGGATAAAAATAAGTATTTCCAGGAATGATGCAAAAAGAAATAATCTTCTTATCTCCAAGGGTAAAGCAGAATATTCAGAAAACCAGAAAAGAAGTCAGTTATATCTATCATCCATTGGATTCATGGTCAAGAACAGGAAATTTGCATACAATCCCTGCTAGATTCTGTGTGTCTATAGGACCTGATTTTTAATTCTATTGCTGGAATAAGTCTGTGAAAGTCAATTGTTGAAACTGAATATGGTTGTTAATCCTACTCTCTTCAAGTTCCCTTTGTTTTACACATGTAATCCTTCAAGGAAAGAAGTATCTGGGGACTTGAAGCCATAATGCATATTTTGAAATGTATGTATGTATGTATGTCATAAACATATCTCATTAATGGAAAAATTAAATACACTTACATAGCTGTGATACAACTGTGATAAGAGAAGGGAAAAGTTGTGACATTCAGGTAAATGAGAAAGTAGTCATTTGTGGAATACTGGGAGATATCAAGGAGGAAAGCAAAGTATCTTCCTAGAGCTGTAGTTTTCAGGCTATGGTAGGATGGAGATAAAAAAGTCCTTTGCTTAATTAATTTTTGATGGTTATGTAAGTATATATTTTAGATGTCTTTTAAAATGATGAACAGAATGACATTCAAAAAATTATAATGCTCTGAACAAAGCTCCTGTGATGGTAATTATATCTAGCATGTTACCTCATAACAACCACTACTTTTGTGTAAGAAAATTTTATTTCAATTTGAGGACAATGTGGGTGTACATAAAACAACAAATAAGGAGCTACAGTTTTTCTATTCTGTCAAAAAGGTTTAGTGGAAAAGTCCCCTCAGAGGAGATTCATTTTAGACATTTAAGTTTTCAATTATTCCCAGATTTTCAGCCAAGCATTAAAGTTCATTAGAGTGCTGAATTTTAAAATAGCTGCATGTTCTACATCAAGTCGCAAACTTCCCACTTGTAAATGTTTATCTTAATTAATATTTCTAAGATACATTTGGAGATTCTGCTATAAAACCCCATTAAACTATCAGAACTAATCAGAAGCAAAACATGTCTAAATTCCATAGGTTTGGATTAGCTACTAAGGAAGCAAACACTGTAGTAATGGAAGTAATTGTAAAGTAAAAAGTTAAAGTGAATATTTTTTTTTCTGGTCATACTAACAGTCTATCCTTTAGTTTCCTTCAGTCCAGGTGAGAAAGAATTATTAGACAAGTGCATAAGTTAAGCACTGTCCTAAAATAAGATATTGTATTGAACCTGGGCTCAAAGCTTTAGTTGCATGTTCTAATTGAGCAGTGCCTGACCCTGAGCAATGGCTGACATAACACTTTTTTCACTTTGGAGTAAGGTGTTCATACCTTTAAGGACAGCCACAGTAGCTGCCCAAGGCATTCCAGGCATTACTGCTATCATTTCTCATGATTCATTTAAATCAGAGAGGAAACACATGGTCCAAATTTGCAGAAAGAGTTGGTTCCAAGAGTTAAATACATTTTTAAGACTTTTTAGACATTGCTAAGCATAGCAAAAATCCTCTTCTCTCCTTTTCTCTCCTCTTCTTTCCCCTCCACTCTGCTCTGCTCCTCTCCTCCCCTGCCTTTCTTTGCTCACCTCCCATGCTTTGTGAAAAGGTGGAGAGGTAAAAATGAATGCTTTAACCTCATTGTGGTTATTTCTGAGTCTGTGTGAACTGTGGAAATAGTAACACAAGCTGGGGGCTTAAACAGCTCTTGCACAAAGCCACAAGAAGTAGACTGTAACAGCACCCATGTTATTTATTATTGAAGCAAAGTTATGTGGCATTTGGCTATCCCAAAATAGCTGAAATTTATTCCCTTGTATAAAGCAAAATTTGAAAATATTTTGACTGTCGTGAATTCTAGCAACAGTGGTACTTAATAGCCTGCAGAGAAGAGTAACAACTTACAGGTCTTAGCTCTGCAACTGGTCGAGAGTCATGCCAGCTGAAGAACGGAAGTCACATAGTGGGTATGCTTTTTCCCTAATCATTACAAACCTTTTGTTTTATCACAGCTATGTAGAAACTTTTTAAAAACTGTATCTACTGGCCACCTCTAATCATTGAATGCATACTGACAAAGTACAAAAACTTATCATAATCTTTTTTCTACCAAGGTTACCTTTTAAATTAATTCTTTAAAATAGATGTTTCCCTAATGATTCTTGACCTCAAAATATATCAGGCTGTTGAAAGTAGCCTCAGGACTATTGAAGAAGTTAACGCTAAATAGTAAGATGACTTTTAAATCACATAATTGTTTAAATCAGCCTTTACATTTTTCAAAATGCACCTTTGCTTTTTTAGAAATGTGAGAAACTGCAACATTATTAACAAGAAAAGCTACAAGATCCTAACAGAGAGAACATTTAATTCATTGAAAAGAAAAAAAAAACATAAAAATTATGGGGAAGAAATTCCTTAATAGTGCTACATTCTTGAATAAGAACACATATTGTTTAAACATACTGTTTAAAACTACTTGATTCTGCCCTCTCCCTTAGTGCTATTTCAGTTTCGCTTTTCTTTTAATCTGAATAGTATCTATTTAGTTTACTGCTTATAAAACTACACCTTTATTTTACTCACTACTACTACTGAATGAATAAGATCTGTGAAGACACCACAAAGTAGGTAAATGGAGAGGAAGAGAGCCCTTCTACTGAACTTTCAATCAGAAGAGAATTTTCAAGATTTCTTTAAACGATAACTGGAGAATGCTGCAAAACATTTCCTTGGTCAAGTTATGGAAAATGCTTGTAATAATCATCCATTTAAAAAGTGCTGTGCATGACCAACAATTAGTTACACATCATTCCTCATATTTTCATAAGTACTTTAAAACAAACATTATATATGATTTTTTGAAATGTACCTTTTTTTTCTGTCTTACTGTACAGAATAAACCGTATTCATGGCTTCCTTATTATATTGGCTTTATGTTATATATTCTGTTCCTACACTATTATGAGATTCTTCTTCTCTAATATCAGTATCATTGACTTAAACAGTTCTCTTTAAAAGTAACAGTTTTTTTATGTTTTAAGTGAACAGTCCAAAATTGTTTAGAGAGTCCAAAATCCCCTGGATTCAGGTGTCCACGCAAGTGCACAGAGTGGACATCGCTTATGGAGAAACAATTCAGTTCTGAATTGTTGGGGGAAAAAAAATCAAATTCTATCACTGCTTGTAACTGGCCAAAACTGGCATCTCAAATTTGTTCAAAGCAGATACCTGCAGACATTTAAATTACTGTCTGCAAACTAATAGTGCACAAAGTAAATTGTCATTGTTAAGCAAATGAACAATGACAGTTCATATGTCACAAAAATAGGATATGGTTCTAAAAATTAGGAATTCCTATTTTTTTCTAGAGTGGAAATAAAAGAACAGTAATAAGAAGGTGAGCTTCCCTAGACATGACCAATATTCTACATTATGCTTTTTTGTGATAACTTTTACATAGAAGATCTTTTGAGGGTATTAAACTTCCCGGGTAGTAAGTATTACTCCCATTCTTTTATAACTACTGTAATTTGCAGAGGGTATGGAGAGTTGTTTTTTATCAATGGTTGCTTAGCTTCTTCTGTAGAGCAAATCAATCATCTTCTCAGGCTAAATTATACCTCAGAAATTTCTTTGTTTTGGTTCCCAAGGTGCCTTTTAGTAAGATAGTTTAGATATGCCTACATGGATTTGTATTGTGAAGCGAAGACGTGCCATTACTATCAAGTATGTAAGCATGAATTTTGTCATGTCCAACTTTATCCAGCCAACATATGGGTTCCTGATCTATCATAATCATGTAGATAAATTCACAGAGAGTAAGGCATCTCCAAAGGACAATTCATCTTATGCACTGCGAATGCCTACCTAGGGATAAGAGGAATCACACTCAAGAGGTTCATTTATCTCCATTGATGGAAACCACATCACTAGCATAGATTAGGCAGCTAATTTTTAGGTGGTTAAAAGGTTGGGTGAGGTGAATACCACCCCAGGTGATGGAATAGCCCAGTAGGTCAATGTCTGAGTCTTCCGTATTATGCAGTAGCTACAACTCCTGCTGATATTACTATTTCTAATCAACAACTAACGGTTATAATGCACCACCATTCTAGTGTATCTGAGTAGGAAATTTAGTGTTAACCATATCTTCAACTACAGCCTTTCTTTTCCTTAAGGATTTTTTCTTTGTCCTTCCTGAGTGGAAACAGAAAGCATATTAAGCCTTTCTCCAGGCTTGTCTTTATATCATTCCTCTCCCTCCCATATACTGAGTTGACTTTAGATTATCCATCTTTCCTACACTAGAGTGAGGAATTATTCTGGACATAAAGCAACACATCAGAATAGTCTGTGTTTCATTTGATATACAGTGCCAGAATGACCTTCGTTTTACTGTGTCAATCATCTCCCATTGTTATGGTTTCAACCTGGCAGGCAGCTAAGCACCACACAGCCATTTGCTCACTCCCCCTCATTGGGATGGGGGAGAGAATTGAAAAAAAGGTGAAAGTGCAAGAAGTTGTGGGTTGAGATAATGACGGTTTAATAAGAAAGGGAAGAAAACAATAATAATAGTAATAATAGTAAAAATTGATGCACAATGCAATTGCTAACCACCTACTGACCAATGCCCACCCCCGATCAACAGCAACCTCCCCCCCAGCCAGCTGCCCCCCAGTTTTATTGTTCCTCATGACATCATATGGTATGGGACATCCCTTTGGCCAGTTTGGGTCAGCTGTCCTGGTTGTGGTCCCTCCCAGCTTCTTGTGCACCCCCAGCCTCCCTGCTGGCAGGGCAGCACAAGAAGTTGAAAAGTCCTTGACTCAGTGCAAGCACTGCTCTGCAACAACTGAAATATTGGTGTCATCAACGTTATTTTAATCCTAAATCCAAAACACAGCACCATACCAGCTACTCTGAAGAAAATTAACTCTATCCCAGACAAAACCAGGACACCCATCATGTTATTTTACATTGCATTCAAATGTCCTAAACTCCAAGAAGGAGCACCATGAATTTAGACATGTTGTTGGAATAAAGACTATCTTAGTGTTTCATGTTTTTGACAGTAGTGTGACGATCTGTGACTCAGGCTTCTGAATACTCTCTCAGTACAAATAAGACGTGACAGTAGGAGCTGCCCAGATGATGCATAAGGAGTACCACCTGAGGTAGAACTGTGAAAGATGGATATTTCTGTGCGACACAGTTCCCTGGCCTCTCAGGGCCTCTCATTTTGCCTCAGAAATTTGCCTTGAATATGCAAGAAACTGACACAGTCATGTTATCTTAACTGTGCTGGGATGCCAGAGGGTAAGTCTAAAAATTCCTTCCATTCAATGACAACTAAGTCAAATATTTATATTACCTGAGTGGGAGGATTGTGCAGCCATTCAGCTGTACTTTTGCTACCCAACAGCATGATCTGAGGAAAAATTTGCTGGGGACAAAAGGGCCACTGTGCCTCCTATTTCACCTGGTCATAGTTTGCTTCTGAAATACATTCTCTACTAACTTGTTTTGTAAGCATGATGCATGAGTCAGCTATTTATGCCTTCATTCCTGAATCTTCTGTCTAGGTATTCTGCAAGATGGATAGGGGATTGTTTTGCACTTTCACTCTCCTTTAGTTTTACAGTCTAAGAACTGGCTTCATATACTTGTTGGCATCACCGGCTTTACTGGCTTGTTCTAAGCTTCACAAAAAAAGATTGATCAAAAGAAATTAATATGAAGATGTAACAGGAAAAACTGAGGAAACCATAGGAAGTGCAGACAGGTAACTGAAACACTGCATATTATATTCTACAAACTCAGCACAGCTAATATGAAATCCATAATCATAAACTACACCTTTTCTGATGTCACCTTGCCAGAAAATTTTCTTGGCACCTTTATTTTCATTTAAAAAGCAGTTTTCTGTAAATAGCATCTTGCATCTTTGTTCACGAGTTGGTGAAGAAATAGTTCTGTTCTATTCTATGTTATTTTGCTTCAATATGATTTATATCTTACAGCTTCTTTCTGCAGAACCACAAAAGTAAAACCTATTTCTCTATTTTTAAATTAAATTTCAAATAGAAAAAAATGGGAGAAGAATGTAGCTTTTCAGGTAAGTTTTAGAAATTTAGAGAAAATTTCAGGGAAATAAAATGTAACATTATACAGTACTAAAATAGAGGAATAAAATAAGATAGGATAATTGTTTTTGTTGGAGCAAGACAATAGAAAAAAGGGGTAGTTCTTAAGATTCCAAGACTTTCCAGAAATCTAAGATTTCTTGTGGGTATAAATCTGCCATTCCTAATCCTGAAAAGGGATCACATTTTTGAAAGCTTGAATGTGAGAAAACAGTAAGAAAGATATTTATCCACTAGACACCCCAAACCTGCTTTAAGGTACAGTATGACATTGGTGGAAAGATGGTACCTGATGTTAGGCATTGGAACTCTTCCTTATATATCCTTATTTTTCTCTTTGTCCTACTTATTTTTATTGTGGTCACACAATAAAAACATACTTTCATGCTGTGCACTGGTGAATAAAAGTGGCATTAATATTAAATCCAGCTTTGCTTCTCAGTATAGGTATCAGTTATCATGAACAAGGAGCAGGTGAGAAAGACATTAAATCTTCCTTAATAGACCTTAATAGACTATTTTGCCTTTGTTTATGAACTTTCTGAGAGTAATTCAGATGGACTTTCCAGTGGGTTGCCTGGCAGTGGCTGTGCGGAGGGTGAGCTAGGTATCTGCTCTTCTCCCCTCCCACTTTCATCTTTCCCAACGTTGTATCTCCTCTTTGTCCATGATTAACCTTCCATCCTCAAGTTTCCAGTGCTGAAGCAATGAAGAAATAAATTCTTTTTGAGAGAGTTATTCTGGTTGCTGTAATGTAAGGCAGTTTAGTCATTATTCATTCCCATATCAAAGCAGGCAGCCACAAACTCATAGCATTTTCTAGAATTCTGCCTGTATTTCTGACTAGTCAATAGAGCCCTGAAGGCAAATTTGAACCATTGAGTAAATTAAACAAAAAAGAAAACCAAGTGGACACAGAAGCAGCACTTGGCATTTGCATAGTTCTTTTTTGGCTTGGCCTTGCATGTTAAACAGATGTGAATGTTCACTGGGAGCACAACTGTCTAAATACGAGAAGAGGACAGAAAATGGTGGCTGGCCCAGCCAGAATTCTGCAGAGAGAAATTGTTGCACCATTTTCAGTAGCAATTAAAGCTATTGAATATTTCTACAATTATTTGTAACAGGAAAATTGTGCTCAGAATATATTGTACAGCTGGCCCACAATTCTTTAGTTGCATTTTTTTTTCATTTAAAAAGTGCTAGAGCACAATTACATAAATGACAGCAGAAAATGAAATGAATAGCATTTCAAGATCATATTGATTTCTAGACAAAATTAGAGGAACGCTTATACTTTTTTCAGATATCCCAATAAGGAGAAAAATGCAATTAATGTGCTAAGAAAAAATATAATTCAAAAATTATCACTGCAGAGAAAAAAGAACAGAAGTAAAAAAGATAAAGCTTTAACTACCAAACAGATTGTACTGAAATCATAACTTTGATTCTCTCCAAGGGCTAACTGTGCACTTAAAAAATAGACAGCTGTTTCATAAACAGAATCAAAATGCCGAAAGATCTTGATATGTATTCATAGGAGCTAAGATTTAGTTTCTCATCTCATGAGACAAGCTACAAAATACAGAATTGGGCAACTAAATTGAAAATATATTAACTCTAAAATGTTCAGAAAAGAATTCCTATGTTCCCAAGTGTCATAGATGCACCATTTATTGTTGCCATAGAGTTGAAAGAAAAATTATTGGTTCTACTCAGATGGTGAAGATGAAGTCATGGCCATTTCAAGAATTGGAAGAGACTCAGGTCAGGAAATACTTTAGCAACCTGGACATACATTAGTCTGTGGACCTTGATGGAATGCACCCATGAGTGCTGAGGGAGCTGGAAGATGTTATTGCGAGGACACTTGATAATCTTTGATTGATCATGGCAACTGGGAGAAGTGCTCGAAGATGAAGAAAAGCAAATGTCACTCTATGCTCAAGATGGGCAAGAAGAAGGACGCAGGGAACTACGGTCTCGTCAACTTCACCTCGATCCTTGGGAAGGTGATGGATCAGCCAATCCTGGAACCCATTTCCGAATACTTGAAGGACAAGAAAATCATCAGGAGTAGTTAGCATGGATTCACCAAGGGAAGTCATGCTTGACCACCTTGATAAAATTCTACAGTGAAATGACTGGCCTGGTAGATGTTAGAAGTGTAGTGGATATTGTCTACCTGGACTTCAGTAAGGCCTTTGACACTGTCTCTTGTAAGATCCTCATAGACAAGCTGTTGATGTATGGACTGGATGGGCAGCGAGGAGGACTGTAAACTGGCTGAACAGCCAAGCTCAGAGCATGGTGATCAGTGACATGAAGTCTAGTTGGAGGTCAATAACTAGTGGTGTATCCCAGGGGTCAATATTGGGTACAGTCCTGTTTAGCACCTTCATTAATGATCTGGATGATGTGGTAGAGTGTACCCTCAGCAAATTTACAGATGACACAAAACTGGGAGGAGTGGCTGATATGCCAGTGTCATGCTGTCAGAGTGCCATGCTGCCATCCGGAGGGATCCTGGCATGCTGGAGAAATGGGCTGGAAGGAATCTCATGAGTTTCAACAAGAACTGCAAAATTCTGCACATGGGGAAGAACAACCCAGTACAGACTGGGGACCACCCAGCTGCAAAGCAGCTTTGCAGGAGGTCCTGGTGGACACCAAGTTGAACATGAGTCAGCAATGTGCCCTTGCCACAAAGAAAGTTAATTGTATCCTGGGCTGCACTGGGCAAAGCATAGCTAGCAGGTCAAGGGAGGCGATCCTTACTGTCTACTCAGCACTGGCAAGGCCATACCTGGAACAGAGCTTCCCAGTGCAAGTAAGACATGAAGCTCCCTGAGAGAGTCCAACAAAGGGTCACAAAGGTGAGGAAGGGACAAGAGAACCTCTCCTATGAGGAAAGGCTGAGAGAGCTGGGACTGTTCAGCCTATAGAAGAGAAGGCTCAGGGTGGATCTATCAATGTCTATGAATACCTGAAGGGAGGGTGCAAAGAGGACAGAGCCAGGTTCTTTTCAGTGGTGGCCAGTGCCAGGACAAGAGGCAATGGGCGCAAAGTGGAACACAAGAGGTTCCCTCTGAAATTAGGAAGTACTTCTTTATTGCATTCTTTATTATGCATGTGATGGAGCACTGGCATAGGTTGCCCAGAGAGGTTGTGGAGTCTCCTCCTTGGAGATCTTCAAAAGCCATCTGGACACGATCTTGGGCAACCTGCTCTAGGTGGCACTGCTTGGGCATGGTGTTGGACCAGATGACCTCCAGAGATCCCTTCTTTCAATCTCAACCATTCTGTGATTCTGTGATTTTATATTATTGTCCATGGTTCTAAACCATGGTTCAAACCATGCTAAACCAAGAACTTTTAACAGTGATGCATATATACAACAGGAAGATTCTACACTTTGGTAGTGAGAGAAGTCATATGGCTTGTAACTAGCTCTGCTCAGGATTTCTTCAATAATACATTTTTGTGAGAAACCACTACTTTGAGAAAAACAATTATTCACAGAAATTACAGTTGTAGTCTCCTTGGGTCTAAGGTATGGGGTGTATGGGTCTAAGGTCTTTATGAGGAAGAAAAAGGTAAAAGGACAATTGCAGAATAGCAAATAACCCTGTGGCTAGGGCACTCTCTGAGATGTAAAGCTGCTCTTTACTGGGGATTGTCAGTTCACTGTACTTTCTGGGTGGTTGTAGTGCAATCTTATGCCAGGACAAATCCAAAATTCACAGCATTGAGAAGAAAACAAAAATATGCAGAATAGAAAAGGGAGTCAAAACATACACCAGTAAATCCCCTAATCTGGAACCAGTGTCAAGGACAATGTGAGTTGCTGTGCTGCACACCCAGAACAATATCCAAGCACAGTTTCAGGGACCCACTTGTTTTAAAGAAATGCAAATACAACCTTAATATTTCTGTAAGAGAGAATTCTTCTCTTCTGGATATTGTTACACAGAACAATATTCAGAAGAAATTAATCAGAGACTAGCTAAAAATGTTTTTTTGCAATTACTGTATGTTGAACAAATGCAAATAGCATACACACTTTAAAAATGCTGACTTTTCCACACATCATTTATAAGTAGCAGAAATGGACAAATAATAAGGGCTTATGTGTCACTCTTGTTTATTCAAAACTGATAGCTAATAAGGATAACAAAAAAAAAAAGCAACCCAAAAACCAACAAACTTGTCAACATGTGGGGGAAAAAAGGATTATCACAGGGATAATTGTATATATCTGGAAGAAAATGACAAAGCTTTCAGATTTATATGATAGGTAGCCAATTTTCAACCTAGGCTTCTGTATTGCCAACAAGAAATGCAGCCTCCTAAATAATAAGAAAAACAAGAGTAGGCTAATTCATGCATATCGTTTCTCTGCTGTAAGACAGGGAAAACAAATGCTATTTCAGTTTATGCAACTATTCTTCTGAATAAAATTAGAAGACTTTTTTCTGCAGTTTTATGAAGAAAAAGTCCTGCTAGAACCAGAAGAATGCAAAAATGCAAAACAAGTAATTTGGCAAGGCATTTATTTTGAGAATATTCACTCAAAGTAAAAAAAAGTTGAACATTTTCCAATTATCTACTAGCGAGATAAAATAAGATGTGAATGACGTTTGGAAGTCAAATGATATTTTAAACTCAAGAATGGCATGTTTTCTGCATAAAGGAAAGCAATTTTTGAGAGAGAAAGGAAGAATCTGGGCTTGTGATTGAGTATGTTGCTTTGACTATAGCTTATTCCAAAATATGACCCAGAATCTAAACTAGCTTATTAAAAAAGTTTATAATATATATAATACATATAACACAGTAATTAAAAATAATCATAGATTTATTTATTTATTTATTTATTTATGACTTTAGAAAACAAATCATAAGCTCTGAGGCCAGAAAAACATACTGAAGTGTTTTGTTCTGAATCCTATTTTTAGTTGGCTCATGAGTTCTGTGCCAGCTCTTCTTTGAGCTGGACAAATGCTTTTTGTATAATCCTTACCTTGTCCTCACTGTAAGGTTAAATAGAGGTGTCAAGTAGGGGAGGTTCAAGGCAACTTGCAAAGCTTCTGTAAGTCACCCAAGAAATCATTCAGTCATGATTAATGATTTTGGTAATTTTTAGACTCAAACACAGGATATTACCACAGACCGGGTGACTTGGATTTTGTACTGATCAGATTCTGTGTTATAGAATGTCACAGACTGTAACAGAAATATTGCAAAGGAATTATTTAGCCTGCCCCAGGTAGTTGCTTGGTGTCAAAATGACTGACTTGACCGATTCAGTTATTCAGTGTTTTTTCAGTCAATGGCTCAGTTCCACAGAGCCACGGGGAGCCATCCTGTGACCTATACAGACCCAAATAATTATTACTCCCAAAGCCATAAAACAAAACAAATTCTGAAGGTGAGGGGAGAGATGGAGCTAACGAATATCTGGATTATAGCTTTATTCATTCATAATAGTTTTTGCATTAGGAAACTCAAAAGCACTATTTTGAATCTTGTATCCAATCCCAGTTATGCATAATGTATTTTAAGTATTTTTTAAAATTTCCATCTACATTGTTNTAAATAATTATATGATATGTTATTATATAACATATATTACTATTTTATATTATTATATTGTTATTATATATAGATTTCCATCTATATTATTAGATATTCTACTGGTCAATTAATCACATTTGTAGTAGTGATAACCAGTGTTAGAGTTCTCTTTTTCTTTCTTTTTTTTTTTTTTTCCCAGCATGGCTTTAAAATAACGAACTATTTCACATTGCAGTATCAATAAAATGTTAGCCTCTACCATAGACAGATCATAACCTTGTCAGTTATTAATGGTATTCAAAACTGCAATAAAGCAGAACAAGAAGGGAGTCCTAATGAGGCAGCCAGTTTGCAAAATAGCAAGAGTACACACACTGACTGAGAGGTAAAAAACTAAAGCAAAAGAAGCTGTAGCACACACGCTGAGTGAACAGCAGGATACCAAAGTTTTCTCCTTCTGTATGTGAGTGGTTATTGTGAAAGGATAATGAAAGGAGATTGGTGAGTTACTCAGGAAGGATGTGACAGACTTGAGATTCCGGAGGCATGGGCATCTTGTTATATTGAAAGATGTTTGCTGGTTTGTACGTGTGGAATATATATTTTTGAAGAACTGTTTATGATTGTTGAGAGTGTTTAAATTCTTAGAAAAGCCAGAGTTAGAGAAGTTGGAGAAGCCGGGGTGGGGGGGGAGGGGACACGACACTACACAAACAAACCATGTACATTTTCTTTTATACTTGTTTTGAGAAGCAAGCCGAACAAACCATTTAAAGCCTTGAGCTTTGATCAGAAATTTACATATATGAAACAGACTAGAACAAAGAATTCATGAATTTGTCTCTGTAAATACTAGGACTCTATTCAGTTGAAGGATAATACCTGGTAAATTGAATATGTATCTATTTTTTTCATATTTATATATTTTATCAGCAAAATTTTCATCCCAAAAAATGATATTATTAAAGTGAATGAAGAATGGAGTTATACTGCACATTCTGTGAAAAGAATAAGAACATAAACATATTAGTGAAGGTCAAATGTGCTGGGCTAGTGAGCAGAGAGGGCATTGCCTTGTGCTTTTAGTTTTATGGGACAGGAATGTAACTTTACCTTCCTCACCACCTGTAATACTGTCCCATAGAAAAAGCCAGGGTGTGGAAGTGGTGTTAAGCACAGAACTGTGACCAGGTGATTAACAAAAGAAATGGAAGAGTAAGATACAAGAGGGGAACTGAGTGGGGATAAATGAAGGAGATGCTATCTCCTTTGGTAGCAATCAACCAAACAAGGTGGAAGAAGACAATAGCAAAAAACAGAGTTTATTTGGAAGCAGTTTTGGCTTCTTTTGACACAAATATCACTGTTGAAGTGCCTGATAGTCTTCTTTTTGCAGTAGAGCAGGAGACACATGCAGATGCACCTCTTTGCTCCCAGCATGTTAGGCACAATTCCCCATAATGCATGGTAATTCTGCTAGATACTAGGGAGGCTATTCAACAAACAATTAACCAAAAAAACTACTTACTAGGTTCCCTCAAAAATGTCAGAGTAATTGATGTTCTTTACCTGTTGGACTTGAGACCCTAACTGACCAGATTTCATCTCTTCTATACATTCAAAGCACTGCAGAAGTCTATGAAGTATGTATCAGGCAGAAAAACAAGAAAAGACCATATTCTATTTCCAGCAAAATATGCTGATAAATAGTCATTTAAAAACAGAAGAGGGGAAAACCAACAACTCCTGCTATTTAAGTCCAAAAATACCAGTAGAATACTGTGTTTCTACAGTTCTGATTGTTCACATTGCTACTTTTCTCCAAATTGAAATGTACTATTTTCAGCCTTCTCTAACCCACAAAGCTCTCTCCCAAACTTACTCCTTTGTTCCAAGAACTGGTGAAGGAGGAGGAAAGGCCAAGAGACTGAAACTGTTAAAAATTATAACTGGCAGAAAGTGGCAGTTAACAAAATTAAAAGACAAATTGAATGTTGACTTTCTGTAAAAATACAAATCAAATCTTTCTTACATTTATAGAATTATATACTGGAAGATTTGCTTGTAAATTTTAATGTTTTCCATCACTTTGTAAAATAGCTGAAATTTTCAAACTTTGGTGTGTACAAAAGTATTGTGCATTTCTGAAGTACAAGACACACTGTTAAATGACAGAAGAACAAGGAGAAAACACATTGCTGTCTTTTATTTTGCTTCACCTGTTTTCTTATGAATAAAACTCTTGGATATAATGACTTAATCACTTTGAAGGATGATGTAATGCCAAATGTTAAAATGAATTTTTTTAATTGTGAATCAGAAGCTAAATCTGCCAAATTTCATACAAATTGTTTCTACTTCTCTCAACTTCCTTTTCCTTACTACACTTCTTCCCTGGCTACGAACACCTCCTATTGACCTCAGCTTGGTGCTCAACTATTATTTCTCAGATTACTCCTTTTTCCTATCCTGATCAAGATTTCCTCATGCCATAACATTATTAAAACCTTAAACACTTTCTAAAACAATTGTAAGATTTTGGGAGATTTTTGGTGAAGCATAATTAGTATTACATTAAAATAAACTGTTTGAGGGATAAATTGTTACAGCTTGTATCATGCTGAAAGACCATAATTAAAGTCTTTAAGATTAAGTTCTTTTATTTTTTTCCTAATTTCTACTGAAACTAGCAGGAGGTAGAAGCCTGGCAGTTTTATTTTTCCATTATCTTCCATGGCAGCAAGCGATCTGCAAAGGAAATGAAACAGATTCAGCCAGATTCACATTGCTACAGGATATCACTCCATGAAGGCATAATACAGAATAAAAGAAGCAGATATTAAATAATTTATCAATGCTATCACATGATAGGTGAATATTAGAGTCAGGTATACAGCTCTCCGTACCCTGGTTCCTTCCCTAACATCTTTCTGCTCCTTTTTGACGATGGCAATTTATCAAGACTGTGTTATAGTTCCCAATTTTTAATTGTAAGAATGACGTAATTCATAAAGCATAAACCATTAGTGACTCCATGGCAGAAGTATGCTTCTCATTCCAGGGTATGCTTCCTTGAACCAATACTTAAAATTAGCATATAAATTAATTTAGCTGTGGTTAAGTGAGTGTAAATTGATATTTTGGCAACCATTCCTAGAATGGTTTAATAAATTGATCATTTTCTCTTACTTAGGAAGATCTGCTATATATGAGCATCCCCAAAGAAAAATGTGAATCCAACTCCTGAGTTTACTGACAAACTCATCTGTCAGTAATGTGCAGGTTGATGAACTGAATTGTTCACAGTAACTTACATAGCTTATGAGATGGGGACTGGTAGCACTGTGCCATTAAAACTGAGTTTCATTTTATATTCTCTTCTTTTATTTTTCCTTTCTTTGGGATGGATAAAACATTTTGCTGTTGTTCTCAAGACATAAGTCTGACTTTGCACTTCCTCCTATCAGTAGTCCTTGTTGTAAATATAAATCTGGTCATACAGGCTTAACACTGAGAAAGAGATAGGTATGACTGCTGCTCATACCACTTTCCCATGTTCAACTGGGTAGACAACTGACCTAAAAGATCCTACTCCAACTGACCTTCTAATCTCATATCACACGAGTTAAACATGTTTAATATGTGATATGAGTTAAACATCACAGACTTGGCAGGTTGGTAGGATTTATAAACATTTTTAGAACCTTCAGAACATTTTATTCTATAAAGTTATAATTGTGTGTAAGTGCCTGTATGGAAGGTAGTGACAGAAATTTGTGCAGGCACTTAAGACACTTTTTTTTTGTACTACTAAATGGGAATAATTATTGCAACACTGACTCCTGTTAGATAGCCCACAGTCTCCACTATCCCTTATGTAAGGAAAAGTTTTGTAACATTGACAACTAAATTGAGCGAAGGCACTTCAGCTAGAGCAATGTAACTGGTTAAAATATTAACTGGTTAAATGTCAACTGGTTAAAAACTGGTTAAAATATTTTTTTGTTTATATTACTTTTTTCTGCTTAAGATTTCTAATGCATTTGTTACTGAAGAGTAACCATCATTTTTTTTTTTTTAATAGAATAACTTCAAGTCTTTTGAGAGTAGTCCAAATTCATTACAAACCAAATGCATAATGCTCATAATCCTGAATAACATAGAAAAATAGCAGAGCCATGCAAAGCTGTGTATGTTTTGTAGCTATTCAAATTCTAAATCCATGCTGAACGGGAACTTCATTAAGACAGTTGCATCTTATTTCCAGCTGCAGCTCAATCTTTAAATAACTGTACTAGAAAAAGAACTTAAAGACACCAGCTTATATAAATTATTAGCATGAATAAAGAACGAGTGCTTTACAGTGTACTATTCCTTGTAAGCTTGTCTCCAAGTTCTCTGATAATTCACAGTGTATCCAGGCAACAAAGTAAATGACAGCTTTTGAATGTATTTCCTGTTCTTTCTTCATCCACATTTATAAACTTTTTTTTT